>CAMDTW010000456.1:0-52000 GCA_945910005.1 Isoperla grammatica | reverse complement strand
AGACAGATCTGACATGTTGCTACAGAGAAACGGGACCCAAGGACACCGTTGCCTGTGTCTCATTGATTATAACGAGAACATGGGGTCAGTAGACAGATCTGACATGTTGCTACAGAGAAACGGGACCCAAGGACACCGTTGCCTGTGTCTCATTGATTATAACGAGAACATGGGGTCAGTAGACAGATCTGACATGTTGCTACAGAGAAACGGGACCCAAGGACACCGTTGCCTGTGTCTCATTGATTATAACGAGAACATGGGGTCAGTAGACAGATCTGACATGTTGCTACAGAGAAACGGGACCCAAGGACACCGTTGCCTGTGTCATTGATTATAACGAGAACATGGGGTCAGTAGACAGATCTGACATGTTGCTACAGAGAAACGGGACCCAAGGACACCGTTGCCTGTGTCATTGATTATAACGAGAACATGGGGTCAGTAGACAGATCTGACATGTTGCTACCGTCAAGTGGGGTGACTTTGCAACTTGCATATTTATGAGTCCCATGGTAAAATGGCTATTTGAATCTCCCTCCAATATTTTTTCCACTGCTCTGTAAGGTTTTCTGCACCTACTTTACAAGATTTCTTCTGCAAGTATGCATCAAGAAGGCTGTGGCAAGTGTTTTTGGTGGGAAACCCTACAACACATGTTTTTATGTGCCTCAAACTTTTCACATTTCTAGACATTGCTTCAGCAAACCCACAAATGTTATTGGTGAAAATTGTTCACTGATATTTATGTATTAAGTTCAATCATTTAAATTAGTAACACATATCTAGGTAAGTCTACAATGTGAGTTAAATCAAAAAGTTGGCATACATGGGGTGACTATGGTCACTCACATAACCTAAAATAACTGTGGGGTGTCTATGGTCAGGCAACTTACACTTACTAATCAACTGATTTAAACACATTTACATGGTTGAATATGACCAGTTAGTTAGTAATCATATAGTTATTAGACACTAGATCATCAATAAAGTATTTATTGCAGCTGGAATGCCCCGTGTTTACATAAAGAAGCGCGGCTCTAGGCACTACCAAGCCTATGAAGAGCAACAAATGCTTGATGCCCTCGATGCTCTCTTGGGGCCTCAACCCTTATCTATAAGAGCAGCTGCCAGCAAGTTTGGGGTAACACGTGAAGCTTTAGGCTTGCGTTCCAAGGGGAAGAGTTTTAAGAAGCCTGGAGGACAGACCGTCTTGTCCGAGGACGAAGAGAGTACTTTGTGCAAGCACATTATTTGTCTTGCAGAATGGGGCTTCCCTGTTGATGTACTGGATCTGAGACTCTTAGTCAAGAGTTATCTTGATAAAAATAAAAGAAATGAAGCACGATTTAAAAAAAACCTGCCTGGCGTTGATTGGGCAAATGCTTTCATCGCTCGGAAGTCAGAACAACACCTTATCGAGGCGTGTATGCAATAACATAAACCCACGTAAAGCCAAGGTTTCCCCTGAGGATATTCAAACCTACTTCAACTATCTTAGTCAAGATATAACAGACATCGAACCTAAGTTTATAATAAACTACGATGAGACAAACTTAATCGATGATCCTGGAAAACGGAAGGGCTTAGTAAAGCGTGGCCAGAAACATTTTGATCGAGTAATGCCTTCCGCTAAGACTGCAGTTAGTGTAATGTTTGCAGGAACTGCATCTGGAACCCTTCTTCCACCCTATGTAGTTTATAAGGCAAAGCATATGTGGGATTCATGGATGGAGTCAGGTCCCCTAGGAGCTCGGTATAATGCCAGTAAGAGTGGTTGGTTTGATTTACACTGTTTTGAAGACTGGTTTGTGAACATTGTTGTGCCATACTTTAAACGAGAAGATCCCGATAGCAGTGCAACCAAAGTTCTTATTGGAGACAATTTGTCTTCTCATTTTTGTCCACGGGTACTCGAAGCTTGCGTGAGACACAATATTTTGTTTAAATGTCTACCTCCGTACTCGACTCATTTATGCCAACCACTGGATGTATCACTATACGGTCCCATGAAACGATACTGGCGGGATGTGCTAATGACTTGGAAGACGAATCGAGCAGCTACTAAGGCGGTTATGACGAAGGATGTTTTTCCAAATCTTTTAAAGAAACTGCTTGAGACGATGAAGCCAAACCTATGCCAAACTATAGTTTCGGGATTCCAAAAATGTGGAATCTATCCTCTTAATGCCAACAAAGTACTGAGTATGTTGCCACCAACAAGTACCGGTATACCGACTACACTCGATGGTGATAGTGTCCAGACTGAAAGTTCATCTCCCAGTTCTACTAGTAGTGGTAAAACTACACCATCTCCAGGATCGACGATCTCAGAATGCGTCATTGAAATCTTGACAAAGCTGCGATATGAAAAAGATAGTAGTAGTAGTAGTATTCTTTATTATAGCATATCTTGCTATTTTGCATCATTACATTACATCATTATTTCATACATACATACATACATACATACATACAAGCCCATGAAACATAATAAAATAAATAAAATATAAGATACTAAACTAAATTTTGTCCCAGTAAAATACTCTTTCACCTGGGAAGGCTACTAATTTTCCTTCATTAATAAGTTTACAACAGTTTCTTCTAAAACTACTTATACTACCTTTTCTAATTTCAAGGGGTATGCGGTTAAAAATATGTATACCTTTTTCAAACAATGAACCTCCCTCTACTTTTTTATTAGAATTTCTTTTAACAAAAATATTTGCATTTTTTCTTGTATTATAATGATGGATTTCATTATTCCTTATTACTAGATTACTTAAATAGTCAGGGACAAGTCCATGTGTTAACTTAAAAATAAGCACTAGTGTATTAAGCACTATACGTTGTTTAATCCTAAGCCAATGTAATACCTCACACATTTTAGCTATTGAAGTGTCACGCCGAACTCCTAGAATACAGCGCATGGCCCTATTTTGGATTTTCTGGATCTTATCAATTTCGTTTTTATCTAACATAAATAATATTGAACTACAGTAATCAACATGTGGCGCTATGATTGATTGATAAATATTAATTTTTGATTCAGTATTTAAACATCCACCTAATCTCCTTAATAGTCCCACCTTCCTTGACATCTTAGCAATAATGTAATTTGCATGAAGTTTGAATTTTAGATTCTGATCAAAAATTACACCCAAGTATAGAAATTCATTCACAAGTTCAATCTTTTCATTATTTATTTCTATGCTAATCATGTTCTTATCAACTTTATAGAGAACTGATTTAGTACCTATTAATGATTGATTGATTATTGGGGCTTAACGTCTCATATTTATGCAACGATGGCTAATCGAGACGATGAGCGGGTGATAATGAAGATGAGAAAGATGATAATGAAGAATAAAACTACATCCGAATCAGATCCATTGTACGTCGCGTGAGTCGTCATACGGGAGTCCAGCAAGGGAGGGCAGGGCCAAGTGGGAGGAGAAATATTCAATGGGACAGTGGGGGGGAAAGGGGATTGGGGTGTGGACTGCACTTCGTCTGACTTCTCCTCCTCGACCAGTCCGGCTAGGGTGACCCTACCAGAAGCATACGCTTCCGCCGGCATAGCTCTCGGGATCAACAAAGCACGCAAACCTGCCCACCACGATAAGGTTGCAGTCCCTGGGCAGGTAGTACCTATTACCATCGCCTTAGTCTTACTTACGTTTGGTTTCATCTTATTTGTTCCAAACCAGATTTCCATTGCTTTCAGATCTAAATTTATATTTTTTACCAACTGGATCATGTCTCTACCACTACATACAATTAAAGCGTCATCCGCATATAAATAAATTTTACAATATTTAAGATTGATTGATTAATGGGGCTTAACGTCTCATATTTATGCAACAATGGCTAATCGAGACGATGAGCGGGTGATAATGAAGATGAAAAGATGATGATGAAGAATAAAGCCACATCCGATTCAGATCCATTGTACGTCGCGTGGGTCGTCATACGGGAGTCCAGCAAGGGTGGGCAGGGCCAAGTGGGAGGAGCAATATTCAGTGGGACCAGGGGGGGGAGGGACAAGGTCTCCTTTTGTCGCCTCTTACGACTAGCAGAGTCACTCTAGGCCTATTCTACCCCGGGCCGAGACGGGTCTCCTTTTGTCGCCTCTTACGACTAGCAGAGTCACTCTGGGTCTATTCTTCCCCGGGCCCAGACGGGTTACACTATTTAAGGACATTCCCCAAATCATTTATGTACAGTAAGAAAAACAAGGGACCTAACACAGATCCTTGAGGGACACCAAATTTATTTTCTTTTTCTTCAGAGATGAAATCTCCATACTTTACTCTTTGTGTTCTTAACTCTAAATACGATATGATCCATTTAAGCACTGTACCTTTAAAGCCATATAATTCTAATTTTCTTATTAATATTTCCCGGTCTACCGTTTCAAATGCTCTTTTTAAGTCTAGGAACACTGCTATGGTGAACTTTTTGTCTACCATTTCCTTCTTAATGTCATTTAATACAAACTGAATGGCCGTTTCACATCCATGCATGTCCCGGATGAGTCGAAGAAAAGAAGGAAGAGGGTCAACGTGGAACCGGGACAGAGTGTCACTGTAGAGCACCTGCAGCAATCAGGAGAAGGAACCTCAACAACAGGCAAAACTATCAAACGAGTCCGTCGCTGTTTAGAACCAGAATCAGATTCGGACAACAGCGAGTCTCCGTCAGTAAATGAAGTTGATGAAATGGATATTGAAGATATGCCCATCATGCAAGAAGGAAGCTGGATCTTAGCAAGATTCTCAACAAAAAGGCTTATTCAATACTTTGTAGGTCAGGTTATGATAGTTAATAGGCTTGACTCTGAAGATTGGGACATCAAAGCAAAGTTTTTGAGGAAAAGTAGTCTAATGGGACCCAAAATTCAGTTTGTATGGCCTGAAAAAGAAGATTTAAGTAAAATTACAATGGATGATGCAATTAAAATTCTTCCAGAGCCTGACTTTGGTAGAAGAGGTGAACTCTATTTTCCATCTTACCATTTCAAAAACTACAGTGTAGAATAAGTGAAAACTTACCACAAAAGTGGGCCTACTATAGGCCTACAAATATCTATCTGTGTGACTGGTGGCCAATATTTTAAATATGACTATTAGAATATTGTACTATAAGTAACCATATTGTGTTTTATAATATGCCTATGCTAAACAATCTGTTGCTTATAAGACTGATTCTTATGACAATATACCGTAACATACATATGATTCGTAATTCCAATGGGTCACATGCATTAAGTTTACGTGGCCATAGTGACCCCAAAGCCGGGGTGACATTGGTCACTTTATAAAACATCATTATAAAGTAATATGTAAATAAATTATCATGTTCATAACTAGAAAACATGTCGAAAGAGTTACTGATTTGGTAATTTAGCTTTTTAATGGTAGCAATCCCTTCAATCATTAATAAAAACAGAATAATAGTTTTTGGTGACCAAAGTCACCCCACTTGACGGTACAGAGAAACGGGACCCAAGGACACCGTTGCCGGTGTGTCATTGATAATAACGAGAACATGGGGTCAGTAGACAGATCTGACATGTTGCTACAGAGAAACAGGACCCAAGGACACCGTTGCCTGTGTCTCATTGATTATAACGAGAACATGGGGTCAGTAGAAAGATCTGACATGTTGCTTAGCTCTTGGGGAGTGTTAGAAGAAACTACCTGGTATAAATAAAAAATAAATAAATAAATTCACATTTAGAGTCTACCCACTCAACACTCAGTAACGAAACTGATTTGCAGTGGGGGACTTAAATTTAAAGCGACTAAACCAACCCTGTAGGCTTCGAACATCATCGACGAGTGAGCGATAACCAATCAAAGATCGATATTTCAAATACGAAACATATGAATCAGTGATTGGACAGTGCGAACACCCGTGGACAAATGTCAGAATCAACAAGGCCGATTCAGAACAACTTTGAATTTATTGAGTGCTTCGTTGCTAGGACGGCTCCAAAGTCACCGTTTACTTATTCCTAAGCCAAGAAGTAATGGAACTGAATCCATATTAGAAGTTAAAAAACTTCTGTCTGAACCGAGATTTGAACCCGGGACCTTCTGCATTGGAAGCAGAGATGCTAACCACTGGACCAACAAGCCACCTAAAACCAACCAGGCCAATGATTATGACACACAGCCGCCCTCATTTTTATCAGATTTCAAGGTAAATGTAGTGGGGGAATCTCCGTACTCATATATCCAACAGATAAGCGGCCTTTACACGTACACTCTTGCGCGCACGCTTGCGTGTCGCGTTCTTGCACGAAGGAAAGACCGCAAGCAAAACTGTGGGTTGGAGCTGCGCGCAGGAGTGTGGTGTCTGAAACTGCAACACACTCTTGCGCGCACGCTCCGCAGGGAAACGAAAGCGCGCGTTCAAGAGTGTGCGTGTATATGCCAATCCCTTCGTCTTTACCACACTTTTGCGTGGCACGTGGAGTGTTGAAATTTCCAAGAGTTTTGACCACGCGCCTGGGTTGTAGATGTTCAGTATATCCAGTACATTGATGTTGAATGCACGCAGAAGAAATCATGTTCTAGCCATCGGGTGTGCTGCACTTTGTATGTTAACTGAATTAAAAAAAATATTTAAAAAAACGAGAACGAAGTGTGTGGGAAAACAATAGGCTATAGGCAACGTTTCGGTCACTTGCCGTTAATTGCTGCGAATTACGTGAGAACCACCCGGATGATTTGAAAAATTACTAACGTATAGATGGGGAGTCATACGACAATTTATTGAGCATGGTTCGAGAAAATAATCACAAAAAGAGACACTGTCATGAGAAAAAGTGTTTTGCAGAAGCTCGTCTTACAGCAACTCTTTTCGCGTGGACTTGACCGCAACATCCTGTCGCTTTTACACCTGCACTCTTGCGTGCGCGCAACCCTCAGATGATTCGCGCCGTTCTTTCTCTTGCAAGGCATTTGCTTTTACACGGACAGTTTTTTTAAAAGGAGACACTGACCATCAGTGGGGTATCATCACGGTAAGTCGGTCAACGTGTACACTTACCATCCTTATGAACAAGACAATTGTTTTTCTCTCTGTAGACTTGGCATGAACATCTGACTGATAAAATCTCTAAGAACGGTGCTGAAGAATTGGCCATCGCAGTTGCAAAGAAACAATTTCAAGATGGCGTCGCACATACCACAGTAATATTGTGGATGGAGCTTGGTGTATGCAAACCTTCGGACATGACTATTCAAGATTCAAGCACACTCGGTGAGCCAGGGTCTGGAACTACCAGCCGCACCCGACTACAACAAGATTCCAACCCACTCGGAGAGCCAGGGCTTAGAACTACCAGCTGCACCCGACAACACCATCAACCGAACAACGCCAAAAACCAAAAACAAGGATCAAAATCCCACGGAGAGCCAAGACTAAGAACCTCCCGTCGCACCAGAGGATGCCGAAATCAAGAGTCAAAATCCCTCCGAGAGCCAAGACCGTGAACCACCCTCCGCACCCCACAAACGGTGAAAACAAAAACAAAACCAAGGACAATAATACCTGGGAGACCCAGGACCAACCTGCAACACCTGACCTCAGCTCGAACGAGGAGGAGTTCCGAGGTTTTGACTCTCCAACAGTAGGCCTAGCTCAACAGATGGTAGCCACCAAAAATCCTTTTTGGCTAATGCCTCCACTAGTGGACACGCCTTAGAGTATAAAGTCACAAATCTCAGTAAGACCAGCAAGAAAAAAACAAAATCACAACATCAATTTATCTCATTCCTTCACTACAATGTCCAAAGTTTAAGGGGATATTTCACTGAAAAACGGTCAAAACCTTCGCAAAACTGTGTTTTTTTTGTTTTTTTTTATAATATTCTTCCCTCACTTGTATTTCAGTTGTCAAAAATGGAAAATGTAACTGTGAAATCAATACCCAAGCAACATTGAAGCAAATTGGAGTCAACAGCAATATCAAGCTTTCTGCAATGAAATCTGCTGACACAGCAAGGCAATTCATTTCACAAATGGGAAAACTTTTTGATCCCCGTTCGATTCTGACTACAAACGTTGCGGAGGTCCCACAGCTTGTGAAAAACCTTCCAATGTTATCCGAAGTGCCGTCCAAGGATTTGCTGGAAGGCTATCTAGCTCTGTAGAATGCTGTCAGAAGTATCCTGGATGAAGGAAATGAAGTGTCTGTCTTACCAGTTGTACTTTCTTTGAAAAGTGACCACGCCGTTTTCGTTGACCTGTGTGTTAAAACCCTGTGGATTCCTGTGTCTAATGTTGACGCAGAAAGAGGCTTCTCCTCATATGGAAACATTCTGACAGACAGAAGGACCACTCTTAGTCCAGAAAACGTTGAACTCATGCTTGGTTTGACATTCCAATGCAAGCCAAAAAACTAAAGTCTTGTAGTTTTTTTTTTTTTTTTTTTTATCATATGCCCACATTTGGCTTAATCAGGCCATCATGTAAGATCTGGTCAACCAGTAGAGACAGGCCTCCTTTTCTTCTCTCTTCATGCCGTTAGGCAATGCGTCACGTTCTGTTTTAAGTTTACTACATCTGAAGAGGTGATTCCTGTCCTGTTCCTCCACTCCACATAGCTTGCAGATACTAGTCTCAAATATTCCCATCCGGTGCAGGTGCCCTACTATTTGCTCTTTATTTAGGCTAGGCCCTACCAGTAGTTGTGCGGTAGTTCCTACATAAAAATTGTAATTTGTATTATTAAAATATGTCAGCCTAGGCCTTGTATAAAGCATTATTGCCCTACAAGCATTATTTTACGCCATTAACAATTTCCGTACATATTTTACAGCAAAATCTTGTTTTTTGCGACGAAATGTATTTTTTTTTTGTGACGAAATGTCATTTTTAATGACGAAATTTGGTTTATCCGACGAAATATTATACCGAAATGAATGATTTTATATGCCGAAAATTGTACATTTTATTCACCATTAATCCTTGCCTCTATGTATTTGGAAAGAAGAAAACGGGCGGTATATAAACTGCATAGAAGAAGGTACCTCGGCCGACCTTTCTGAATACATTCTAGCTCTTACTCCTCAGTTCTTCGAACACTGCTTTGTTAAGCGTGAACAAGCGCTAGCTTACAAATTAGATCGAAGTATTGTAAGCGCACCTGATTTTGATCCGAACATTGCATTATTGCAAGCTGAGTTCTCTGAAAACTACACGTGCATATCACAGGACGAAATACAAAGTGCACACTGGCATCAAAGCCAAGTAAGCTTGTTTACTTCATCCATATGGTACTCTGGGAAGCAGTTTCCTGTGACCCTCATTTCCGACAACCCGACACATTCTCGTGACACCATTGTTGCTTACATGAGCATACTTTTGGAAACCATTCCAGAATCTGTAAAAGAGGTACGTGTGTGGTCAGATGGCCCCAGTTCCCAATTTAAAAACCGGTTTCTTGCTGCTGCTATTGTTGCATTAGAAAAAGAATGTAACAAAACAATAGCATGGAACTATTTTGCCACTTCACATGGTAAGGGTCCTGTAAATGGGATCGGAGGGGCAGTGAAACGACAGGTCCGCAGCATGGTGATGAGCCGAAAATTTACAGTTGTTTCTGCTGCTCAGTTTTGTATGACAGCGCACGCTTCTTCTGATGTCAAAGTCATGGATGTAACAGAAAGGGAGATACAAGAACGAAATGCATTGCTTGATTTGGAATCTGTCATTAAAAATGCAACTCCGATTCATGGCATTTCGAAGATCCATGCCATTCGTATAGTGGATGGTAAGCCAAGAGCATACCATCTCACTAAAGATGTTACAATACACCCACCATCAATTGAATCCGATGAAGATGTGGACAACGAGCTACAAGAAGAAGAATTCATGGACATAACTTCATTCCTAAGTCTTAGTGTCGATGATTATGTGGAAGTCGATTATGATGGTCAGCACTATCCTGGCATATTAAATGAAGTCGGAACTGAAAATGACTTCTAAATCCGAGTCATGGTTAAGGTCGGCAAATACTGGAAATGGCCTGAAATTCCAGACGAAATCTTTTATCCGCGAGAAAAGATATTGAGGAAAATATCTGCTCCAAAGTTACTCAATGCCAGGAGTCACTTATATGCCACAACATACTTCTCTTACACTATTTTGTAGGTGTGTTTGGGTAGCCCATTAGAAAGGGCCTGTATGCACAGTTGGTAATATTTGACACAAATTTTACTTAAATAATGGCAACAATACTTCTTTATGTAATCTTGGTATCTCTTAGCACTACTAATATAACAGCCAAGTTTTCTTAAAATTTTGCGTAACGCAACTGTGCGTATGGGCCTTAGCCTTAACGTAGTTTTACAATGCTGATAAATTGGCGATGCAGTTTCATTAATATTAAAAAATAGCCTGTGAATGATTATATTCAAGAGTAAGTTGTAGAGCTTGTTACATATAAATATTATTCCTTAGTTATATAATATTGTGATTTAAGTGTGGTACTTTCAGAAGGGTAATGTGAGTTACCAGTGCTGTAATGTGAGTGACCATTTAAAATGTTCAATACTTTATTATTATTGCTCTTATCGACCCAATTTTTATATGTGAACCTTTATTAACAATTGTTTTACTACTACTAATGATTTCATACATTTTCTACGTGTAGGCTACATGAAGAGAAATTTACATTTGTAAACACCTGCTTTTTGTTAGTGGAATTTTTTCGTAATGTGAGTTACCATTACCATAATCAAAAATTACATGTGCAATTTACAAATTACCATTTATAAAATTACATGATAATTATGGTCTAGTGTTGCTTAGTTTAATGATAATTCAAGATTTATAATATTGTTTTCTGTTTTCACAAAAAGTTGTAAGATTAAAAGAGAAAAAGTTGTGAATGTAATGTGAGTTACCATAGAATGACCCTTAAATAGGTAATTTATTTTTGTTTTAGGCCTTGCAAAATGCCCAGAGAGTATGTTCGGAAACCAGGTGCTTGTACCTACAAGGACTACTCAATTGAAACTTTGGAAGAAGCAATTGATAGAATCAAATCTGGGGGAATCTCAATGTTAAAAGCTTCCAAGCATTATAAAATTCCCTTTGGAACATTACATAATAGGGTTAAAGAAAATCATCAAAAAAAAAAGTGGTGGGCAAACTATTATCAGTGAAGTAGAAGAGCTGGCGTTAATTCCAGGCGTGACGACATGTGCTGATTGGGGTTATCCTCTGACAATATTAGACCTACAAATGCTTACACAATTCTATTTAAACAGTAATAAGCGAAACGTACCGCAGTTCAAAAACAATTTACCAGGCGTTGATTGGGCTTACAGTATGTTACGCCGTCACAAGTCTGAGCTATGCCAGAGGCTGTCCAGTAATATAACGAGGGCAAGGGCAAAGGTTTCTGACGCCACCTTAAAAACGTATTTTGACAATTTGGGAGTCACTATTCATGGTGTTCCTCCTGAAAATATCTTTAACTACGACGAGTCGAACCTGTCGGACGACCCGAGAAAAGTCAAGGGACTTTACAGACGGGGAGTTAAATACCCTCAAAAGTGATGAATCACTCTATATCAGCAACTTCCATTATGGTGTGTGGTTCAGCATCAGGGGTGCTGTTACCTCCGTATGTTGTTTACCGCAGTAAGCATATGTGGGATACGTGGATTGAAAGGGGTCCCAAGGGAAAGCCTTGTTGTAGCGAAAAATGTTGTGCAAGAGGTAGCCGCTACAATAGTACTAGTCATGGCTGGATGGAGGCAGCCTGCTTCACTGACTGGTTTAAGGAAGCATTTTTGCCTCACGCAGTTCGTTTACCAGGGCGTAAGGTTGTGATAGGTGACAATCTTGCATCGCATTTCACTGATGAAGTCTTAACGCTGTGCAATGCGCATGACATTGCTTTTGTTTGCCTGCCGAGCAACTCGACTCACATTTGCCAGCCACTCGATGTATCATTTTTCCGGCCAATGAAAACAGCCTGGAGAATAGTGCTAACAGAATGGAAAGTGCAAAATTCCAAAGCAGGTGCTGTTCCTAAAGAAACATTCCCCTCTCTTCTAAGGAAGGTTTTGGAGAAGATGGACATCGTTCAAGGACTTGATAACGAATCTAATGGTATCGAAAGAAATATTAAAAGTGGGTTTCAGGCAAGTGGTATATTTCCATTTGACTCGACACGAGTTCTAAAACGCTTGCCGTCAACGGCGTCAATTGAAGAAGTGCAAGAGAATGTTAATGAATCATTAACAACGTTTTTAAAAGAAAAACGATGGTGATGGCAAGGCGACAAGTGTGCGGAAAAAAACCCGTGTTGCCGTTGAGCCTGGCAAGAGTGTCAATGCCTTTGATTCAACAAGTGACAGTGAGCCTGAGGTCCCAGCCTTGTTTGATTCTGATGGAGAAGAAATCGAGCCGCAGGAAGAGCCAAATTCAGACGAAGAGGAGACGAACTACATTGATCCTGCTTCTGTCAACGTTATTGACGTCGGAAAATATGTACTGGTCAAGTTCCTATCAGGACGGCGCAATGCAACATCATTCCGTTATGTATGCATAGTTCAAGAATCCTCAAAAGAAGAGTATGTCTTGATGGGTATGAAATCAGCAGATTCATCAAACAAATCATTTGGGTCATTCTCATATTTTGTACACCAACATTGTCCCGTCACTTTGACAGTAATTATTGGTTTACATAATAATATATATCACCTATTTCATTATACACACTATCTAGAACAGATTCATGGTTTATAAAAAGCAATTGTTTACAATAATCTTCAATAATGTACCCCAAAATTAGAAAATTGTACAAAGAGATGCATGAAATATGCTGTCCCTCTGTACAAAATCTCACAAACAATTGACAAATACATAAGACATGAGTATTAATTTCGTTACAGTTATGGGATAGATTATTTTCTTAAACATCTACTGTTACTAAATAGAGGAATTCTTGATTAATAACATTATTTTTAACCTTTTATCTCACTTTGAGTTTTGTCCCTAGCATTCTGTCCTTTCCATAACGTCCATTCCATAACAGCTTATTTTACTTTATATGGTTTGAAAATGTTAAGGTTGTCTATCTTGTTTAATTCCTCTTAGGGTTTTATTTTGTGTATGTTGGTGAGCAACCTATGTTATTTTATTTGAAGCCTACTTCACAGTGCTATGAAGAAGTTTGCACATGGTGGGAAAATAGTTTGTCCACTCCATAACGCATGTAAGTACAATTAATTAAAGTCATTTTATTATAATAACATGATCATAAAGTATTCTTAAGTACATTAACAACATTGCTAATAAGGAACTAGACAGAAGCTGTTTATTTTTGGTTAAAAATTAATTTTAAGGTTAGAATGTCCTTTCCGTAACATGTCCTTTCCATAACATCAGGTGTGTTACGGAAAGGACCATTCAGTTGTATATTGCTAGCAAATCTGCACATGCCCCCTGTTTATCTAAAGTTTTTCTAGGGAACAATTCTTTAGCACCCAATAAGTATTAATAGGCCTAGGCTAAGCTCCCTATAGTAAATTACCTCGGCATAATGCTCTACAACTTTGTTGTTTATGTGCGAAAACTCTTGGTGTTTGAAGCTGATCACAGATCAAGGAAGACAATATCTTTCAAATACAATAGGCTTACATGTTTTAGGCCTATGTGTACAACTGAACTTTTTTTTCAGAGCATGGCTAAGACTGTAGCTGAAAGGCAGCGAGCATATCGGCAGAGGTTGAAGGAGAATAGTACAAAATATGAAGAGTTTAAGAAGAAAGACCGTGATAGAAAAGAAGCTACCAAGAAATCTATTGCCGACGTTTCTCAACGCACTAAGAGAGCTACAAGGAAAAAGTGGAAAGAGCAGAAAAGACTACAACGGAAGAATAAGAAGAGAGTTCAGGCTATTATTGAAGATACGCCCCCTACTACTCCAGAAGGTGAAATACAAGTGAGCTATGAAACAAGAGGTCGAAAGAAAATTCGCCGAGATCGCACTGCCATGTACCGAGAGAATGTCAAGCTCCGAAAGGAGATAGATGTGTTGAAAAAATCCAAAGAAAAGTATAGAAAGCGATTGTACAGAGAACAAAAAGCTCAACTTGTGGCAGATCCCATGGATATGACACCGAAATCAAAAACTAGAAGTTTCGTCGCAAAGAACTTGCCTGGAAAACTCACGCCGAAGAAAAAAGCGGTTGCTAGAAGATTGTTTCATCATAATGTTATAGTAAAATCGCTGCAAGAAAAGTACTCGAGTGCTAAATTCAAGGAGAGGGCAATACTTAAGAAATGTTTGTCTAGTAAAATTATCAAAAAATACAAACTTGTAAAATCGATGGCTTCTAGTCTCGGCTTGAAAGCTATACGATTCACAAAGTCAAAGAAAACAATTGTCAGTGAAAATCAAAAGAATCTTAAAGCCTTCTTTGAGCGTGATGACATTTCCCGCGCTACAGCTGGGAAAAAAGAATGCTTGACTAAATTTAAAATAAAGGAACAAAAGCGCTATTTACTCGATACACTCAAGAACTTACACAAAATATATAAGAATGAAGGGGGCAAGCTGTCGTATGCAGCATTTTTGAGGTATAAGCCTTTCTATGTGGTTAAACCACAAGTTGAAGAAAGAGACACTTGTCTGTGTTTGCAACATAGTAATTTTAAGTTTAAAGCCACGCAACTTCACAAGCTGAACTTATTGAACGACAGTGATTTGAAGACTATTGTGCAAAGTGTCGAGTGTAATGATGAATCCATTGAATGCATGTACAATATTTGCATCACTTGCAAAAATAAAACCGTGGCTTTGGAGGACCCAATTACTGACATGACTACAAAGTGGTTCTCTTGGGAACGAATTGATCACGAATATGCTAAGCCTCTTCCTAATGGAGAGACGACAATTGTAACTTGTAAAAAAATGTCTAAACAAGTAGTAAATGGGCCTGTACAGATGCTGGTAGATGGCTTTAACCAGGCAGTCATCCCATTCAAGAGGCATATCTATAACATAAGGCAGCAATATGGCGCATATAGATCATGTATAGATAATCTATCAGAGGAGGAGGTGGCACTTCATTGTGACTTTTCCGAAAATTACTGCTGTAAATTAGCAGAAGAGGTCCAGTCGTATCACTTCGGTGGGTCGCGATCACAAGTCACACTCCATACTGGCATGGTGTACTATGGAGGACAAAAAAAGGAAAAGTTTTCCTTTTGCTCTGTTTCCCCATCAAATGATCACAGCCCAGCTGCAATTTGGGCCCACCTGAAGCCTGTAGTTGAAAACATTAAGACCCGTGCACCACTTGTTAAAGTAATACACTTTTTCTCAGATGGTCCCACCACCCAATACCGCCAGAAAAAGAACTTCTTTCTTTTTTCGAAACATGTGTTTGAATATGGTTTCAATTACGGCACATGGTCATTTACAGAAGCCGGCCATGGGAAAAGTGCCGCTGATGGAATTGGGGGGGCAGTTAAGAGAGTATTGGACAGAATTGTTGCTCACGGTACTGATATACCTGATGCTCAATCTCTCTACAAGAGGCTGAAGCCAGAGACTGCTGTCAATGTATTTTACATTACAGAAGATGATATCTCCAACATCCAGGCAGAGTTACCTGAAATCATCTGTACTATAAAAGGAACAATGCAGATTCATCAGATGATCACCACAACTAAGTACAGAGTACAGCATAGAATGGTTAGTTGCTTTTGTGGGAATCAAAAGGGGTTGTGTGATTGTTTTACAGTACAGAAATGTACTACAATTCCCATGGAGGAAGTTAGTAAGGCTAAATCAACACCCCATAAAAGTTACTATCATGATGTCTACACATCGTCTGATGAAGACAATGTCAATGAAGAGATTGCCACCACATCATCAAATCCAACGGATGCTGTTACGATTGAAATGTTGACTCCAGAACGAATTAACTATGGAGTTCATCTTCTTGTTCAGCTTGAGGGAGGTCATGGCAAGAAAAAGACTCTTTATAAGTATGTAGCTGTGGCTCAAGGAAGGGTGGAGAACGATGGGGAGGTCAAAGTAATGTTTTTAAAAGTTCAAGACAACAACGGTAAACAATTTATCGTTGATGAGTCAGATGTGTCGTACATTCCGTTTGATCAAATATTGAAATGTTTACCGAATCCTACGTTGAAACTCAAAGGAAACAGGGTTTACTATGAATTTCCAACAGATCTAGATGTGTTTGAACGTTCGTAACTTTACGTCACTAATAATTGAATACGGTACTGGGGCCTATATTATGTTTTAAGTAGGCAAGTGACTGTACTGGATGCAATTATTTTACAACAGTAATTAGCCTAAGTATTATACTATTTTGTGTCAAATAATCCTAACTATTGCATTTATAACTTCAACTCCTGGATGTGAGTTCAATTGTAAGGATAGCACTGTTCAATTTTAATAACACTGTCCATTCCATAACGCCAGTGTCCTTTCCATAACGCCAGTGTCCTTTCCATAACAATCCAAAGAATTGAAATATCATCTGGACTGTGTGGTTTTTAATTAAAATAAATGTTTATTATTATGAAGGACATCTTATTATGTTATTTTATTTGTATTTCATCATTATTATTTTAACTGTGTAACCTTGGAATTAGAAGTATAGTTGCTAGGTTACACAATATATACATTATTTGCAAGAAAGCTAGCTAAATCACTATATAACAATATAACTAATTGTTTTCTTTAACAAACATAAGAAAGGTATGTTACTATTGTATCCTCTTGCTATACTAAATGTGACATTCACACTTATTATCATTTATTTTTTCACTATAATTTTCCTGTTACGGAATGGACGCTTTTCAGTTCCATCTCTTACATAAATGCCCATAAATGTTAAAATAATCTAAAAGTCAATTGACCACTTACCTGATATTGAATAAAAGGTATATCCCATTCTAGAAATAAATGTTTGAGCGTTTTATTTAAAAAAAATTGTGAAACCTAAGGAATCCCAAAAGTGTAAGAAATATGAGAATGACCCAAAAACAACCCTTAAAAAGTGACGGATGCTGAGTATAAAGAAAAAAGGCCTCACAAGAGCGACAAGATACTAACATACGACCCACGCCCATCAGTTACGAAGACCGATACATTTTCTACACAAGATAAAGCAAATTTTCTGCGAGATCTCCAATCGTCTGGGAAGAATACAATGTGGGAGTCGATACTTTTTACCCAGATTACTTCGTAACAATTGAGCGAAAACAAGAATTAGAGGAATGGACCACGGCTGCTGTTGTAAACCTGACTCCAAATCGAAGTTTGCAGGAGGTGGTGTCAACTCAAGGTAATTATAAAGATTATATTATAAAGATTAATTGTAATTATAATTATAAAGAAGAACAATACCAACACTTTTTATCGTGCTGCCCACACATGTTTCAACCCCGTCATGTGACGCCAGGTTTTGCGTCACGAATTATAAACGTCTTCAACATGCATATGAACAAAGTGCAAAACGATATAACCGATACAATATTTGTGCGTACGTAGAATGACAATAACAACCCGGGCCAGTCTCTGTCGAACCCTGACGAGAACAGGACGCTGTGGGGTTGCGGTAACCTACGAGAAGGAATATACGAGGACTCATACAGACCTGTGTAAATTATAAGTTATTTCAAACCGTTTTGAATTTCATATTTACATATAGTGAACGATATTATTATCGGATTAATTAATGAGATTTTCCACGTTGATGCAGCCGCCGATTACCTCACCGGTCAATTAAAGAAGGTAAGACCTGTCACAGTATCAATACGATAGGGATGTTCAACGATATCGATAATTCGATACGATATCGATATCGCTTCTGGTAGGGCCACCCTAGCTGGACTGGTCGAGGAGAAGAAGTCAGACGAAGTGCAGTCCACACCCCTATCCCCTTTCCTCCCCTTTCCCCTTTCCTCACGCGCCCTCCTACTTGCCCCTTTCCTCCAAAGAGCCCCCAATTTCATCTTCATATTTCACGCATTCATCGTCTCGATTAGCCAAGTTGCATAAATATGAGACATTAAGCCCAAATATCAATCAATCAACAAGAATCGACATATGGCAGCAGCGGATGCAATTTCCACTTCCAATATGGGTTTCAACAAAACAGTGAATGAAAACATGACTGGTGTGGGACTTTCCTCTGGCGCTGTTAGAGCATCGCTTACAATGCGAAAAGACAGACGGAACGTTAGGCCTACTGGAGAAGTGAAGTGGGCGAGTGGGAGAGAGAGTGAAAATAAAATAAATTGACAGCTCGTAGAAGAGACGGGTCCGAGTACACAGCCCAGAGCTAGGGCTGACCATTCGGCTACCGAAGTAGCTTACTATAGATAGGCTGGTACCCTAGACCCGCCCCATTTTGGTCAAAAATTACTTCTGAAAGACAAAAAAGAAAACTTAGAAAGTGACGAATGCATAATAAGCGGTGATTCTTCAGAAAACTTCACGTTCGTTGTACAGGATGAAATACAAACGTATCACTGGGTTAATGCTCAGGCGACCCTCCATCTATTTGTCCCAGTCGGACGAGACGTTTACACAACTCGAGAGGCGTGCCGATTGAATCGTGTCCAGTGCCCTGCTGGGTGAACACACCACGGCAGATTTAGCTCACGCAACCTCCCAAGTGCGTGACGCGTACACAAGGAGAAGCGAGAGAGTGCTAGCAAACTCTCGCTACGCCCACCTCCTTGCTTCGGACAGTCTGGCAGGACCAAGTTTGGCACGTGATATGGCTCCCACGTTTCAACCCCTCAAAGAACTGCGCCTGGAAGGTCGCGTCGTGTCTGATGGACCGTCGCTATGCACGGTCGCGAGGCTTCACTTCCAGGAGGTTTACGCTGCCACGCCCGTGACAATCAAGGAAGACTCGCCCCTGTACGAGACCCTACCTCTACTTTCTTGAATTCCGCCGACTATGAATTCCAACCTTTTTTTTTTTAAGGGGTACGGACATGGTGATTTTTTCAAATAATCAATAAGCACAATCTAACCTTTCAAATATACAACACCAACAGACTGACTAACATGGATGGTATTTACTCACATTGTTATTTTTAAGCTGTAGTGCACAACATTGAACATACTCTTTGAAAGTGTCTGCTGAAAAACTAAAAGAATATGTTTCTGATGAAAAGGAAGAATTTGAAAAACCTATCATTGATGCAGGTAATGTCATTGTTGATATAAGTATAATCACAAAAGCATTGTGTGCTTTCACTGCTTGTCGATTTTTTTAAAAGTTTGACACTTTGACAGTAGAAGAGGATACAAGCAAAAGAGTCGGAATATGTTCAAGTCTGACAATATCTTGTAAGGTTGCCCATCGATGTTAAATTACAACATCGACATCGAAATCAAAACATCGATGTCACATCGCGATGTCGGAAATTTTTCGACATCGACATCAAACGTGAAATAATCGACATCGGGAAAAAAAGTTCCTTGAACAATGTAAAAACTAAAAAGAAAAAGTATCAAAACCGCAAAATCTTCTTGTAAGTTGATATTGCGTTGTAACCTTGTCGACGAGCGGAGTACAGATTTTGTTTTTATTATTATTATTTTGTGTAAAAAACGATTCGATCTATGAACAAACAAATCGATATCGGAAATTTGCATCGACATCGATTATTAATCGATTAATCGATGTCGATGGGCAACCTTACAGCTCATGTAAATGTAGCAATAACTTCCAAACTTCAAACCGTACCGACAGTGGGTTGTATGAAACTAACCTACGCATGGTCTAGGTCTATGCGTTATGAACCATCGGTAAAGGTCCCCAGGCTGGTAAAACTTTTTGCGCTGTCATAAATTTACCAAAACCTCCAACTAAATATACAAAATACACAGAAGCCCTTGGAACAGCAGTAAAGGTAGCCAGTGAAAACAACATGATAGCTGCTGTGGAAGAAACGGTCATGTTGAATGACAATAACCAACTTAGTCGCAGCTTTAGATGGCAGCTGGCACAAGCGCGGTCACACGTCAAAGAACGGAGTGGTTACCACCACTAGTGTAGAGACCGGCAAGGTCATTGCCTCTCCAAATACTGCCAAAAATGTACCTCTAAAACCACTGCAGAGGATCATAATTGTGCTGCCAATTATGAAGGTAGTTGTGGAGGAATGGAGGCAGCAAGTGCTGTGGCGATTTTTGGTCGATCAGAGGCGACACGAAATGTACGCTAAGTACAGTACTTGGGCGATGGGGACAGTAAGGGCTTCTTGAAAGTAGATGAGAGCAAGCCCTATGGGGACGATGTGGATATCGAGAAGCTCGAGTGCGTAGGACATGTCCAAAAGAGACTTGGGTCGCGTCTACGCAAACTGCGCAAAGACTACCGCGGTAAAAACTGTCCCACGGTAAAGGTTTGAGAGGTAAAGGAAGGCTTACCGATGCAGAAATCGACACACTGCAAAGTTACTATGGTAAATCTATCCGTAGCAACACTGATGATGAGAAGAAGATGAAACAAGCTGTCTGGGCAACTTGGTTTCATTAAGTTTCTACAGATAAAACCCACAACATACCTTGTGTCCCCAAGAAGCTGACAGTCTAAGTTCAACAGAAGCAAGGCGACAGGAGAGCCATACACTCACAAACACTCACTAACAAGTGCAGTTATGGATGTAATCAAGCCTGTATACCAAGATTTGGCAAAACCTGATTTGTTGGGAAAATGCTTACACAGTAAGACACAAAATCCTAATTTTTTTTTTATCATATGCCCACATTTGGCTTAATCAGGCCATCATGTAAGATCTGGTCAACCAGTATCCTAATGAAAGTGTCAATGCGGTGATGTGGACCCGTATTCCTAAAACCGTCTTCGTTGGGTCTCAAACCCTTGAGTTAGGAGTACGGGAGTACGGGGGCAAGATCACTGGGAATTGAACCTGGTTATAATGCGTATAGACGTCTGCACGACGTTGAACGCGCCAAACAAGCGCTGGCATCGGAAGCAGCGATGGCAAAGTCTGGCCGACAGAGAGCTAGAAATGCAAAGAGAAAGTTAGAGGACACACTAGATGACCCAGAATATGGACCAGGCATAGCATAGAGGTAGGCCTACAGTCATATTTATAGTCATATTTTTTTCAAGTGCGATTTCCCACTTTTTACCATTTTTCAACTTGGGTACACTTTTCTACAAAACTAAGAGATCTACTCTCACAAAATTTGGCAGGAACCATCATCCATATATGTTACATGTGTGGACAGGATTTTATGCACATCAATAAAACATAAAGGTACTCTGGGGTAATTGTTTCGAGAAAAAATGTGTGGTTTTTGAAAATTTTGTAATAAATATTTTTTTTTAATTAACAGTTTTCAAAGTATGCAGTAAATAAATATCAATAAGATCCTGTCAGTGTACACAGCAATTACATAGCAGCAAATGCAATAATTACAGCAATTATACAATACACAGCAATGTCGATAAGTTTTTAAAACTAAAAGAAGAAATATCAAGAAGACAATTCAATGAAACGTTTACTGATCACGGAAAATCTGTAAACGTGTACACTCCTCACTGCGTGTACACGTTTACACTTACCATCTCTAGTTACTGTTGGTGTTTGAGACGACACGGCAGGTGTGTCACGGGAGCCGAATCGCTAATTACTGTTAATTACTGTTAATTACCCTACGTGCTGTTTATTGACTTTTAAAGCATAGTACATTTGTATTGTATTTCCACAGATAACTATGTTGTATCACTTAAAAGGCTAAAAATAGCCTACAAGTTTACATAGAAAATAGTATGATTGATGATTGATTAATGGGGCTTAACGTCTCATATTTATGCAACGATGGCTAATCGAGACGATGAGCGGGTGAAAATGAAGATGAGAAAGATGATAATGAAGAATAAAGCCACATCCGAATCAGATCCATTGTACGTCGCGTGAGTCGTCATACGGGAGTCCAGCAAGGGAGGGCAGGGCCAAATGGGAGGAGAAATATTCAATGGGACAGTGGGGGGAAAGGGGATCGGGGGGTGGACTGCACTTCGTCTGACTTCTCCTCCTCGACCAGTCCGGCTAGGGTGGCCCTACCAGAAGCATACGCTTACGACGGCATAGCTCTCGGGATCAACAAAGCACGCAAACCTGCCCACCACAATAAGGTAGCAGTCCCTGGGCAGGATAGAAAATAGTACACTTAATTAGATTATCTTAACATTTCAGAAACGCCTACATCTCCCATAGTTGGAAAGAGGAAGAGAAAAGGCCAAGAACAGTTGTCCGAGTGGAAAAAGGTACAAGAACAGTTGCAATCTGATTTTTTAAAGCAGCAAAAAAAATTAATCACCTTCCAGCTGGAAGAAGGAAAAAAACAGAAAGAGGAACTGAGAAAAAAAGTGGCACAGGATACAAAGGCTATGCTAGATGACGTGTTTACTAATATGACAACATTGGTGAACACCATGATGGGCCAAAGACCAGCAGCCCCATTAATGCCATTGGGATATGGACAGTATGGATATGGACATGGTCCATTCCAGTAGCCCAAGATGATGGCTGCACCATCTACGACTACGAGTGTCCAAGAAGAAGTGGGAGAATCCCATCAAACACAAGAAAAAAACAGCTGATTAGGCACAGGCAGCACAGGCATATCTACAAAAGCATTTTTAGTAGTAGTAGAACTTTATTTTGATACAAGTACATATTATCTTTATACAGTCAGGCCCCTTTTAAATAACTCTATTTTAACACAATTCTGGATTTAACAAAGTAACTTTGATTTGCCTTATACAAAAATACATGCAAATTGGTTCTGTTTTAACAAGGCAAAAATCAACTCCTTTCAGATTCGTTTATAAGTGGGCTTGACTGTAATACATGTCAGCTCAAAATAAAATAAAGAATTTTATCTTCTGCAATGAAATAGATTTCTTATCTAAATGTTGATCTTAACAAAGGGAAATTCATTGCCATGTAATGTTTCAATTGATTTCTAATATCAGTTGCAACAAAATTGTCCAGTTCTCTACTTCCCAGTTCATTTGGTTGAGGGAAGAGAATTTCAGCTTCCTCAACATTACCTAGCCAGTTTTCGATAAATGCCTCTTTTCGATTTACCACAACGTTGTGTAACACACAACCAGTTGCGACCACGTATGGAATAAATTTGTTATCCATATTGTTACGCTTCATTATACACCGCCATCTTGCTTTAAGCCTACCAAAAGCGTTTTCAACAACGATCCTTGCTTTGCTCAAATATACGTTCTGCAATGGAAATGCTTGCTAGGGACATATCCAACAAACTAGCTGAACATGTGGAGAAAGACATTCTACATAATATTATTTATGAGGTGTTTTCCAAAAACCAATTCACTGCTCTAGTTGAAGCAAGGAATCCTTTGCGTAGTAAACATATGAGACAGAAGTACTACAAACGCCATTTCAGGTATGTACGCCCTGTCGAGATTAGCAGTGGGGCTTAATGCTTCTAATGAAAACGTGCATATGCATTATGTGCCACTTCTGCAATCACTTAAAGCACTGTTGGACGATAACTATATACACGAACAATTGGGTGACACTGCCAATCGTATGCCCGGCAATGATGGCGTGTTCGTTGATATACATGATGGTTCAAAAATGAAGTCACATGCATTGTTCTCTTCTGATCGGAATGCTTTAAAGATCGTACTATTCCAAGACGAGTTTGTAATTGCTAATCCGCTAGGATCCAGCAAACGCGACTTAAAAATGACTGGTGTATATTACACTCTATAGGTAACATCAATCCCTGGAATCGATCAAGACTGGACCTAATTCAGCTTGTCCTTTTATGCAAATCAAAACACTTAAAGTATTTAGCTGAGCTCGGGCAAGAGAAAGTATATGGGCCATTGATAAACGGCCTGAAAAAGCTGGAAACCATTGGGATAACATCACGAGGCCAAACAATACGGGGGTCCCTGGCGTTCATTACAGGAGACAACCTTGGAAGCCATTTTATCGGTAACTTCCTGGAAAACTTTAGCAGGGCACACTATTTTTGTCGAGTGTGCACCATAAAGCGGTTGGATTTCGAAAATGGAGTAAAGTTTGGGAGTATAAGAACGCAAGAGTCGTATGAAGAATCAGTTGCCGCTTTAAGCGGCGAAAGAGGAGACAGCGTTGATGGTCTAAAAGGCAGTTCCCTGTTTAACACTCTTCAATACTACCATGTAATAGATGGCCTACCGCCGTGCATCGGCCACGATATCTTCGAAGGTACAGCACAGTATGATCTGCCCCTTGCATTGACGTATTTCGAGGACAAAGGTTGGCTTGCTTTATTCCATCTGAATAGAAGGATTGAGAAGTTCCAATACAAGCAGATGGACTCTCGTGACAAGCCGTGTCCTATATCTATCACTGGCAAGCTGGGAGGTCATGCAGTACAAACGTGGACGCTGATAAGACTACTACCGTTATTAATTGGGGCAGATATCAGAGATAGACAAAATCCTGTTTGGAGGATGGTTGTCAGCCTTATTCGCCTCGTTCATATAACCTGCTCTCCAGTAGTGAACTATGAACTTATTGCCCTTCTCCAGGAAACAATTGAACAATATCTAACGTTGAGAAAAGCCATGTTTCCCGATACGCCTTTAAGGCCTAAACACCACTACATACAGCATTACCCAAGGTTAATAACCATGTATGGACCATTGATTAGACTCTGGACAATGCGTTTCGAGTCGAAACATAGCTACTTCAAAGAGTGTCAAAGGGCTTCCAAAAACACTATAAATGTTACGCAAACTCTTGCGGAAAAACATCAATACTTGCAAGCGAATTATTGTGCTAATGGTTATTTTGTCGACGATGCTGACGATGCTGAGTTGATAAATGGAACAGGCTATTACCCAGAAGTTTTAGCGAGCACATAAACACAGCTTTGGCGGAGGCTCGCTTACATCAAGGCACGCTTATGATTGGAAGTCAGTGCAGGTTTCGTGGAGCACGTTACGGCAAGGACGACGTTACCATTCTACAGTCGGACATTGATCTCGAATTGATTAAAATATTAATAACAATTGCTGCAGTCAAAGATGAAGATTAAACAAATTTGTTCTTAATCGGAAAGAAGGCACATGGAATACATGTGGAGGAAATGGGTGTTTACAGAGTAGAACAAACCAATGAGATTATACGCACATCTATTTGCAATCTTCAAGATTACCAGCCATACCCAGTTTACAAGTCAATTTTACAATTTCCTGTTTTGGCCCTGAAACATCTTACAAGTTAAGATGTATATGTATTTCCGCGTTCCACCACGCCCGGACTGTATCATGCAGAAGGTTTGACCTAGATTCAATGAAGGTAAGTGTCCCATGTTGACATAGGTAAAAGTCCCGTACAAGTATACAGATTATTTATCGAATCACCAAGGTAGACAGTAGTGCCGTAACCGGAGGGGGGGGGGGGGGGGGGGAAGGCAAAGGGGGCACTTGCACCCCTAGCAAAATCAATGACAGGATTATCAATTTATTACATGTAGCTACATGTAGCTGCGTGACGTGTATGAATTATCAGCTACTATTAACAAAGCTTCACACTCTAGGTGTTGTGGGTGAAAATACAACCGACAAACTAATGGACCAAATATGTTGTGCCAGAGTCAACGAGGAATGTTTGTCAAGAAAATGCCTTATGTGTGCTGAACAACAAATTCCATATTTAGAATTTGATTATAACTTGCAATCATTTTACAAAAAATGGACATCGGTGAAAGAAAACTATATCGACAAGCACGGTGCTACTAAATCGGCTACAAAGACCAAGATAGTTGTAGTAGAATGCATTGTTGGTGAGATTGTCAATGCACTGGAAGATATGACAGAAAAGTATAACCTACAGGCTGCAGCAGACAACGTGAAACTTTGATTTAAAATAAGGTTCGTTTGATTTACTGTCACTTTGTACTCTTTGACATTTACCTCATGAAATAACATAGAGTGATTGCAAAAAGTACAAAAGGTGTAGCCAAATCAAACGAACTTATTGTTTACATCGATACCGGAAGCCGTGACCGGAAGCTGTCAAAACAAACTCTGCCTAAAAGTGAAAACCTAAACAACATTAAAACTTAACTTGACTCGGATGGTACGATTTTCATTGGCTCAACTACTGTGACGTTCCATGCAGCGATTGGTTGTTACTAACGCTTAACATCGTGAATAACAATAATGAACTTTCTTAATCACTCGGTCTTAAGAGTGAAGGATACCTCTACGTCAAAAACCGCAGAAAATTTTCATTTTTTAATTATATCTCAAGATTGAAACACAAAATCGAAAATCTGAGACACCATAGCACTGTGGTATGGTTAGCCCTACAGACTGAATAGTAAATGTATTTAACGTTATTATCAGTATGACTGTGATAACCATTTCCTTAGTAATTTAAGGAAATCGTTATCACAGTCATACTGATTATAACGTTAAATACATTTACTATTCAGTCTGTAGGGCTAACCATACCACAGTGCTATGGTGTCTCAGATTTTCGATTTTGTGTTTCAATCTTGAGATATAATTAGAAAATGAAAATTTTCTGCGGTTTTTGACGTAGAGGTATCCTTCGCTCTTAAACACTAATCACTAGTAAAGTGTGTGAACGCTTCAAGGCGGGTTCACACAAAATTACTAAGACTAACGATTAGTGTTTAAGACTAACGATTTAAGGTTTAACAGGGTTGAAGTATACGATTTATGTTTAAGCGTTAACAAACTTTTATAGTGATTAGTGTTTAAGAACGAGTGATTAAGAAAGTTGATTTTCGATTGTTGGCATTGTTGAAATACATTTGGGGATGGATGTTTCCGAGTACGTTGTTTTCCCAAGGCTTAATCACTCTATTGTTAGTCTTAGTCCATAGTCATTCTGTCTGAACGCGCCTTCAATGTAAATCGTATACTTCAACTTTCTTAAACACTAATCGTTTTGTGTGAACCCGCCTTAACATTATATGAATGAAAATTATGTCAGCACAAATTGGTATCCATTATTATTATTATTATTATTTATTTTCAACATGTTAAGATGCCATGCCATAGCAATGTTTTCATACCATAGCGCTGTCAGAGCTAACATTGTCAATAAAATAACATTGCTTCTAGTCGTAGTAAGTAGGAAATTAGTTTTAAGTATAAATTGTCTATTTTCTTATCAATTAAAATATATTAAAGACTAAACTTGTAACAGGGCAACCACGAACAAGGATTCTTTACTTATGTGGTTGCCTTGATTAAATGATCAAATATCTGGAAATAATATGTAGGCCCCTACCTGTAAATGTCTAATAAATTGAAATTGAAATTGAATTGAAATTGTTCTAACAGAAGAAAAAAATTGCGTAGTTTATAGATTTGGAGAGCAGCACAAAAAACTCAGGATTATTCTACATTAAGGTAAGAAGTTGCATCTGCACATAATTACAACAAATTAAATTATTAATCCCTTATCGTTATTATTACTAGGTGAAAGTAAAACTAACTCGGCATGTTTTGCCGTGTTTGGCGCATCCCCCCCCCCCCCCCCCCCCCCAATGAAAACATGATGATATCTGAACGTGCCCCCCTAGAAAAAGAGTGACCCTACCTTGGCCCCTCCACTCAAAGAATCCTAGCGTCGTCCCTGATAGCGGGCCATACAAACATCTACGCCCCCCCCCCCCCCCACACAAATAATGTGTTATTACATTTTTTGTTATCTTAATGTTAATTACTATAGAATACTGCAGGTCATACTTTGCAACAAATCTAATCAGTCACTATTTCAGTCCCTTCATTATTGATGTTACCGGTACCCCAAAGAGTATTTTTACTTCAAACACCCATAAATCAGTTACCTTCCTAATAGGGATGAGGCGTTTAAACGTGGAATTGAGTTTAAACGTTTATAAATTTTAATGCGCAGTTCAGGGCTCGAATTTAATGCTCGCCCGGTCGCCCGAGGCGAGTAAATTGTTACTCGGGCGAGCAAAGTTTTCAATTCACTCGCCCGACGGGCGACTTTTGTTAAACAAACATAAATCCTTAAAAAATGCAACACCTCATTACCACAAGCTACAAAATTCAGACATTGTCCTTGATACCAATAATTCTTCCCAATAATTTCAGCAACTAGTTCAAAACAGTGTTCTTGGCAAGTTATAAAGTGAGATGTTGATACAAATTAGAAGATAAGGAAATGATAGGACAAGTGTTTTTATTTTCGGGCTAGTAAATTAGAAACCCCACTCGCCCGATGGGCCAGTGAAAAATAATTTAAAATTCGAGGCCTGGCGCAGTTAAACGTTCTTGATACAGTGTGCGCCTGGCCGCGGTCGGCCGAGTGGCCGGAAGAAATCGAGCGCGCCGATGTTTGTCGCGGGGGGTGGGGGGTGTTCTCACCGCTGATAAGTCACTTCTTTTGTGTGGCAGTCTTGTGCCTTATCTAATTGAATTAATTTTAATTAATTAATTTCACCCTACCCCTAAGTTTCGGAACATTTCGGTGATATTTACTGCATTGGTCGTTCTTCTCGCCTCCTTTGGGGGGGGGGGGGGTGGGGGGGGGGCGCAAAGGTTTAAACGTGAATTTAAAAAAAGGTTAAACGTTTAGGTTACTAAACGTGTTTGCCCATCCCTACTTCCTAAGTTAATTTGATACACTGTCTTGCTTGATATAACGTCGAAAATCAATAGTCCCTTCAGCGAGGTTATATCAAGGTTGTACTGTACTTGAATGCAATTAAAACCCGTACAAATAACATTGTTGGAATGAAAACTGCAATAGGCTATTTGCCACTTTGCATCACTGTAGGGCAGTGGTTCCCAACCGGGGTGCCGCAAACCTCTCCTAGGGGTGCCGCTAAATTTTCATTGAAATTGAAAACATCTTGTTTCTGAATATTTTGAAAATAAAACAATAATTATTATATCAAAAACGAAAACATATTTATTTAAGTATAATAGCCTGCCCACAATTGAATTTTCACTGAAACATATTACATCGAGGATGCAACGTTTTACCCACTCACCAGTCACCCTCCGGCCCCTCCATCACGAAACACAGTTCAGAAACAACATGTAGAAACTGAAAACAGGATCAAATTTTTTCTGCAGTTTTCACTTTCATGTGTGTGAGTTAGGAGATTGAAAAACCAAAGAAAAGCAAAACACTTCTGTAATGTATTCTTGAATTGCCGCCTTTGCACGTTCTAGTTTAGTTGGCAGTGCCGCTTCGCGCATTGCATTACTTATTATTATGACATCCTGTCACTTACTTCTGCTGTGCTAGCCTATGCCTAGCGTGATGTACTTAGGCCTATCACATTTCTTTGTAAGCATCTGTTAAGATTATAGTTAATAAACCTATCATGAATAATCTGAACGTGTATTCATTCATTATTATAATGTTATAATAAATAATAACTTCTATCAGTTGAAGGGGAAATTACTCAAATTAGAGTATATTTTTCCACTATATTCAGCCACAAATCAAAGACATTTGCAAAAAAAATAGCAAAACTAGATTTCCCACTGAGCTGATAATGCATGTTAACAGGGAAGAATACCTCTATGTCAAAAACCGCACAAAATTTTCATTTTTAAATTATTTTACATGAATGGGCTTCGAAATCGAAAATCTGAATCAACAGCGCACTGTGGTTTAGTAAGCCCTACACATTGAATGCTCTAAGTCGTGACTTATATTATAATCAGTTTGTGTTTTTATAAATAATTAATTGTATTACTAATTATCGAATTATAATCAAAATACTACGCTTATGGTTAAAATATTTTATTCAGTCTGTAGGGCTTACCAAAGCTCAGAGCGCTGCTGATTTAGATTTTCGATTTCTTGTTGCAATCTTGAGATATAATTTAATAATGAACATTCTCTGCGGTTTTTGACGTAGAGACTATCCTTTACTCTTAACTATAGGCTATCCAACTATAAGTAAATGGTTTTATAATAATTAAATCATTTAATTCCCTAAATTTAGTAGGCCTAAATGCGTTTTTACAATTTGTAGGCCTATATATTTTGAAAATTGTTGACTTTAAGCGGGGGCGTGGAAAGGTGGTGAGGAGGGGGGGGGGGGGGGGGGGGGGGGGGGGGTGCCGCGTGCCTAATGAATGTAGGCTTGGGGTGTCTAGAGTCAAAAAAGATTGGGAACCACTGCTGTAGGGTATGTCCATATGTCCACAGATAGAAAACCACAACACCACAAATGCCCCCCTGGACAAAGTTTGTGATGTTTCTGTCTAGCTGGCAATGAGCTACCAGGTTCCCACGTTGATAACATACGAACTCCTTCGACTAAACAAGTGGTTCAAAGGCATATGCCAATAAACCGGCATTTAGGGGGGAACGACCTACCGTACTAGAACGTTGTCTCCCCTGAAGGACGCAAAACGCAAATTTAAGTTTACATGGTCGCATATAGCTTCGATGCCCGAAACACACATTTGCATCCAGGTGTCGAATAGAGACTGTGGTCCAAAATCCAATCATTGAGTTTAATGAAGCAAAGTGAAAGCTGTGAATTTGTCAAACATCAAGCTGCACATATCAGCGAGTCAACAATGACGACGCATCTGGCGAAACGTCGCGAGACCCCTTCTCACTAAAAATTATCACCCTGTGTAGGCCTATGCAAATTACAGCCTACAAAAAAATTGCCAAATAATTGGAGACCATTCCGATTCGCTACAAGCCTGTTAATCTTCAAACGAAGATTCTATTCAGAATCAGGTGCGAAAGCAAATCGTGTGTTCCTACACAGCTAGGTTGAGGAGCAGACTCTTATAAAGCTGCTGTAATGCGTCTTACCTTGTACAGGACAGCGTAACAACGATGTGGTCATTGGCTGTACTTGCCCGCAAGCCCCAAGCTCCAGCGAGGTGGCAACGAGTATCCCATCCATTTGATGCGTCCTTGAAACCAAAAATCATATTTTAGAATCAGCGAAACTAGAAACATTCATATTCGAGTAGATAGTAATTTATTGTAAATTTTTAAAACCTAGGTGTCTATCTCAATTCTCAATAGAAGACAATATCAGGCAATTCCATTAACCATCAGCTTTGTAAATTAGATTACACATTTGCGACAACTGGACAATCAATGGATTGCAGTCTGGAATGTGACACATGGCCTAAAACGTTTCGTTGTGACCGGAGTCATTATTAAAACTTGGCTGTCGGGTATCGCCGCGTCCATGGATGGAAATTATCTGACGTTTCGGGCTGATTGTATGGCCCACCTTCAGAGTTCAGAGTAGGCCTACATAGTATACGCAACCCAAGACAACCTTTTGTCACAGGTGAGGTTTTCGTAGCCAATCAGCGATCATTATTTGTGAGCGCTTGTCTCGGGCAGTTCGCTGGTTGGCTACGAGTGCCTCGCCTGTGACGAAAGCGTACGTAAGGTAGTCTTGGGTGGCCTTACTAAAATGCAATTTATTGTAGGCCTATAATAAGGAGTTATATTCTATTCTATTCTAAACGGTAACGAAGTTGGATCCTGTGTTAACTTACAACACGATACACATTTGAGCTTGTCGTTCCAGTATCCCGGTAGGCTAATAATAAAAGTAAGTTCGCCAATGTTTAACTCGGCGTTCGCGTTCCCGCTGTCTTCATCGTTGTGCACCGACTTTACGTCTCCTAGACATAGGACTAGGCCTACGCCCTGAGCCTGAGCCATGACTTGCCCACCAGTATGCCTAGGGCTAGGCCAGGTAAGTTACTAGACTAGGCCTAGGCGTAGACCTACACTTGGTAGTCGGTTCAAAATTCATATCTACCTAGGGCTGGGCCATCCGTGCACAGTCAAGACATATAGGCCTACGTAGGATAGGCCAGCCACCACAACTGCGGACGAATAGTTTTTCTGTCAGTGGCCGTCCGTCTAGGCCTAGCTGGGGTTAGGACGTTCGCTACTATTTTGGCAATGTTCTCGGAATTCATTAAGTCGATTTAAGTTTGCCGTGGGAATAGGGTTTCAAGCTTTTCTAGGCACGTGGCAACCCTGTCAACTGGGAGGGATTGTAGCCTAGGCTAGACAAGATTATCGGGTTATTTTCCCGATTTGGCTCCGCGGCTTTTTTGCACAAGTAGGCCCTAGGCCTAGGCGTCCCGGAAAGTACTTGAAACACTTAGGCTACCACTAGAGATTAATGTTTAAAATAAACCCAAACTAGGTTTGCTGTCCACTACAACATTAAGAGTTACCTTTTTCGATGATCTAAGACAGTGTTTGGGGGATCTAAAACCCTAGGCCTAGCCTAGGCCTACCCAAGGCCCTAGGGCCTAGGCCTAGACCTAGGCTAAGCCTAGGCCTAGGTAGACATGCCCGAACAGTAGGCTTAGACCATACCCACTTTTTGTTTGCCCGAATGAAAATGAGCCTCAAGTCAATGCATGGAAGAATGTATTACCGTCCTAGTAGGCCTAATAAACAAAATCAGATGCAAATTACAAATACCTTACACATCTTATGTGCTGACCAAACTGTTCAACCTCGGCGCAAAGCGGAATTCTAACCTCATATTCAAGCACGAACATGCAAGAACGCTGTCGTTGCCGAATCGCGCCGCCTGACAACCGTCCACGTTGAGTAACGTTATAAAAGAAAATGTATCTCAAAGTAGTAAGTACCCCTTTGCCAGTGAAAGAACTATTAGCTAAAGATTATTCAATTTGAGTTATAACATATAAGATTGTATTTAGGATGTTAAAAATAATAAGTCGACCACAACGCAAACCTTTAGTGCATGAGAAATTAAAGTAAAACAACGACATAATTACTACTAGAACGTTGGCTAAACTGTATTAACATTTCTGCTCACAGCCCTCTTGATGAGTATTGTACACAACAAGTGGTTCAAACGCGGTTTATTTAATTTATTCACTTTAAATAAAAACAAAATAATAAGAGTTTATATCATGCTAGAGCTGCCTCTATGATTACTAAAACAAATTGTTCGTGTCCTAATTGAAAAGTAAGGAGAAAAAAATAAGTGCATAGAAGCAATCAATTAATATTTGAAGCGCAGCGAATGAATGGATTACATTAAACATTAAAAAAAAAAAATAATATGGGGGTAGAACAACTTCGACTGCAACGCACGCTGCCGCACGCAGGTCGCTCCTGATTGGCCCATACCTCCGTCGCGCACCGTCCCGCAGAACAACGCAATGTCATGAATCCAGCTTTACCCTACGGGGTAAAACCTTTTGTTGGTTACCTGGGTAAATATACACACTGGGTGTCCGCTTGTAAAGCGAACGGTTTAGCCGCGGTCGCTGAGCCGGTTCCCATACGAACACCGAGGTTAAGCAACCTCGGGCTAGGTCAGGAGGTGGATGGGTGACCATTCTCCTCTGAAACACTAGTTACCGTTGGTTAGAGCGGATTGCAGGGTTCGAAAGCTTGTGTAACAGCTTCGTTCTTCTCGTCAATGTGGTGTACCCTATCAGGATACGGGACACGTCCAAATAACCAGTCAAATGTAGGTAGGCAAGAGAAGACGTTTATTATGATCCTACCCCGACAGCTCCAGCCGAACGACTCCGAGCGGCGGTCAGGCAACTTACTACCAGAGATACAGTAGGGGTAGGAGGGGGAAGGCGTGGTCACATGACGACACCACATTCATCCCTTAATAGATATTACATTTATCGATATTACATATTACATATTACATTTACATTGCATTGGTAGTTACAAAATATCACACTTCACAGCTAGTAGTAACATTAGTTTATACACTCCGTAACAGTAAACTTAACCTAGGTTACAAGTTCAATTTTTCTGGGGGTTTTCTGTTGGATCTCCTGAGAACCGGAGTGGTCACTATGGGATTATTTTGGGGCGATTTTGGACTTCGGTTTGATGGGACATGTGGGACCATGTTAGGTGAGTGTACAGGTTGCTCTGGCCTGGGGGATGCTGGAACAAGACTTGCAGAAGACGGAGCTGGGCTTGTTATAACGGGTGGTGCCTGGACAACAGGTAGAGACGGGTCTTTATGGACTTTTGGCTGTGGGATATTATAGGGCACAAGTGGACTTTTCACATAGGGTTTCATCTGATTCATGTGTATCATGCGGATCTGACCATCTATCTATCTCTACTAAATACATTGTGGCACTCAGATATTTTTTAATGATTCTCCGCTCTGGTTTGTTTTGGGGTTTTACTCTTACCAACACGTGATCGTTTTCAATGAATTTAAAAAGGGTTGTTGGAACTGGAACATCACCATATTGCGGTTTAATCAGGGATAACAATGTTCGCGGTTTGCGTTTAAGTAAAAACTCAGAGGGACTGATATCCTTGCCCGACAATGGCGTAGTCCGATATGTCAACAATATGTTGTTTAATATTTCCTGAATCTGACTTTGGGAACCAGATAAGGTTTTCAACTTAAGTTCCATAAACAACGATTTTTTTATGGTTTGCACCGCTCTCTCCACTGCACCATTTGAATTTGGGTGGTATGGTGAACTTTTAACTACTGAGATTCCATGCAATGCACAGAAGTTTACAGATTCTACCGAATTATATGGGGGACCGTTATCAGACACGATTTGATTTGGATAACCCAACATGCTAAAACAATGTCCTAGCTTTTTAATGATTTTTAGCATCGGTACCTCGTGACATTAACCATACATCTATCCATCTGGAAGCACTGTCTATTAATATTAGGAACGTTTGTTGATCCTTTACAAAGAAATCTACATGTACTCTGTACCAGGGTTCTACCTTTGGCCACTTTACAGTAACGTTTGTGCTTGGTTTAAAATTTAAAATTTGACATTCATTGCATGATTTTACCTTTTGTTCAATGTCATAATTGAGTGAAGGCCACCAGCATACAGTTCTTGCTAGAGACTTCATTTGAACTATACCCGGGTGTTGAGCATGTAGCAAATCCAAAAACATTTCTTGTAGTGATGAAGGGATTACTACTTTATCTCCTGCTAAGAGACAATTTTTTTCTATGGATTCTAGGCGTTCAAGAGAAACACGTTAAATAAATGATTGATTGATTGATTAATGGGGCTTAACGTCTCATATTTATGCAACGATGGCTAATCGAGACGATGAGCGGGTGATAATGAAGATGAGAAAGATGATAATGAAGAATAAAGCCACATCCGAATCAGATCCATTGTACGTCGCGTGAGTCGTCATACGGGAGTCCAGCAAGGGAGGGCAGGGCCAAGTGGGAGGAGAAATATTCAATGGGACAGTGGGGGGGAAAGGGGATTGGGGTGTGGACTGCACTTCGTCTGACTTCTCCTCCTCGACCAGTCCGGCTTGGGTGGCCCTACCAGAAGCATACGCTTCCGCCGGCATAGCTCTCGGGATCAACAAAGCACGCAAACCTGCCCACCACGATAAGGTGGCAGTCCCTGGGCAGGCACGTTAAATAAAAAAACACACATTTTAGTACTAATTAACATAGAGAAATTTAAATTTTTATGGTAATAGTAAGTCCTATAGAAATATGTTAATATCATATGTGTGTAACATTTTACCAGAAATAATTTTGTTCATATTAGATTTTGTCATAAAACGTACGGTTATGACGGTAAATTGGAAAAACTACCTATAGTGGTGGCCATTTTGTATTTTACGTGTAACTCGATAATGCCTCATATTTAAGGTAGGCACCATCACAATTATTATTTTATAAGCTATAAAGAAGAGATTGAGCCCACTCCTATACTTATTTCATCAAACAACCGACGGATGTACATCTGAATACACCCTATTGGCGGGCATTTTGTTTTTGCGTGTTTCTCTTGAACGCCTAATACTTGAGTTTGGCACCATCGAAATTATTATTCTATAAGTTGAAAGGAAGAGATTGAGCCCATTCCCATAGTCCATACTTGCTTCATCAAGTAGCCCAGGGGAGCCAACGCTGGTACATTTGAGTACAGATTAACATACACAAATTTAAATTTGTAGGTAAATGGTAAATTATATGAAAATACCTGAATATGAACTGTATGTAGAATTATACGAGAAATATTTTTTGTCATGTTAGAGTTTGTCATAAATAGTACGGTTATGAAGATAAATTGCCAAAACCACCTGAAGTGTCAGCCACTTTGTTTTTCACATGCAACTCGTAAACGCCTATCATTGGAGCTTGGCACCATCAAAATTATTATTTTTTAAGCTTAAAATAAGAGACTGAGACCACTCCCTTAGGTCACAGTTGCTTCATCAAGAAGCGAACGGGAGCCAACTTTTGTACATTTGAGTTCAGATGCACATACAAAACATTTAATTTGTACGTTAGTAGTACTTCTTATGAAAATATCCAAGTATCATGTGTGTGTAGAATTTTACTAGAAATAATGTTTGTCATTTTAAGTTTTCACATAAAACGTATGATTGTGAAGATAAATAGGAAAAACGTCTTGAGAGTCGGCCATTTTGTTTTTTATGTATCACTTGTAAACGCCTACTTTTGGAGCTTAGCACCATCCAAATTATAATTCTACAAGCTAAAAAGAAGATATAAGTGTACTTTGTTTTCGAAACAGTACAGTATTATGATTGTCAATGCTTCTATGCATTACCCTTGTGTTTAGCGGGCGCACAAAAGCCGTGGCGCATTCTTGTCTTTTACGGTGGGTTTACAGCTACGCGTTGGGAGCGAAGCGAGGGCGCGAGCTCCAATCAGCGGCCGAGTTTCAGGCGAGCTCGCGAGGGGCAAACCTTCGCGCCAGACATGGTTCAAGTTTAGTTTTCTCGCGTCGCGCCTCCCCACGGCCACCTCGATTATTTGCCGAACACGTATCAAGTGGCGGTGCCGAACTAGGATAGGGTTCTAGGAGGACTTGACAGCTGTTGTATGGTACCCCAAAGTAATTAATAAACATGCGTTTTCAGAGATAACTTCTTCCCTGAACAATGTTATTATTTTTAATAACGCCGCAATACGAGACAGAGGTACATCGAAAGCTTGAAACGACATCATGTAAAAACCATATGTCTACGGAAAAAAGTAACAAATTTGTTGTAGACTCCTAACCTCATTTCCTAGTCTAGTTTTCTGGATTTTCGTTAAATCAAACGCACGTCATTTCAAATACAGAAGACGTACATAGGCATAACACTCTGATTGGTCAAGAAATGTTTTATTTAGGTGAAACCATGTAATTTTATTCCTACGGCGAAGATTCAATGAATTTTGTACTCATGCTGCTGTTTTGCCATACTGCTTTTAGGCCTATTTATTTCCCTCGCTTCGCGTCGCAGTAAACAGGCCAACGCGAACCTCGCGCCTTCGCTTCGCTCTCAACGCTTGCAACGCGTAGCTGTAAACGTACCATAGACCAATCGCTTAGAGATAAAATTACAAAAAAAAATCAACAATAAGGCAACACTCTGAACTTTCTATACGTGTATGAATATATTTGTAATATTTTGATTATATATTAATATTTTACTTAATTTACGATAACTTTCGCACTATGTACCGTGCATGAATAATTTTGACAAGGACATATTTATTAATGACACACAAATATATTTTAAAATTACCATTGTTGTTGTCGGACCAACCGTTTGGCCGTAATTGAACAATATTCAATGCAATGCGTAGTCAAAATTGGGGGCACCGCCCCCGCCCCCAGTCACGGATATCGCTCTGGCACCAAAGTGCGCTAAATACTGTGAGACCTCATGAACACATTGGTATATGGTGCTATACTTTTTCATCGAAATTGCACAGAACTATGATTTTCGACACTTTGATGCTGGACTCGCGGGCGTCTAGGCGTAAATGAGGTTAGGCTAGGTAGGCCTATTGGACTAAATAAACGTTAAATCATTATTTTCTTACCTTAATGTAACAAACATAACGACCCTATTGAATTAGACGAAGGACATGTTGTAATCTGCATTAGAATGTATATTAATTAACACGTTACCGCTATGTCTAATTTGAATTCCCGCTCTACATTTTGTTCTACTGAACTCACTCCTCTTTCCGGACAGTTCGAACTAGTTCGGCCTGTTAGCAAACAGTTGCCGGCGGACAACTGAACACCACCAGAACATATTTTTTTTACAGATGAACAACGAACAACCTGTTCGAACTGTTCGAGACTGTTCGGAACGGACAAATGAACGAACCTCTTGTACCTCACTTTTCTGGTAGCGAGACTGGAAGCGCGCTACATTTGAAAATGCAGTAAAGTATAGCGAGTAGCAAGCTACTATATACGGGTATTTATAGGGGCAAATCGCCACTACTCAATTTTTGCAATTTTTCAATGCAATATAAAATATAAAACCTTTATAGACGTACATTTGTGGCTTCTAAGTTTTTGAAACAAATTTTTCATAGACATAAATATGATTATTGGTAAGAAGATAACCTAATCTGTTAACAACTGTACATCCAAAACAAACATTCAATAGAATCTATAGCCAATAAGACTAGATTATCAAAAAAACAAGTTTAATTCCTTGTGATATAAAGTTATTTAAATGCAATCGTAAAACACTTTAAATTGCACGTACTCCAGATCCTTTATACAGAATGAAAGTAGCTGTAAGGTAGCGTCACTACTTTTTTCGAGTAGCTGTACAAGTAGCGAGCTACTAACCAATTACATTAGCTGAAATGTATCTAAGTTACTCTCAAAAATCAAGTAGCTGTAGCTGTAGCTGTGAGAGTGCTACTTTTAAAAAGTAGCTCTAACAACACTGTGTATAGTTACCGTTTAAACCGCCTGTGCACTCGACTATAGTAGCTCCAACGAAAGTATTCGCATACGGATCTCAGGTCATTGCCTACTCCAATTGAAAGAAAACCAACAGATAACTGGTGTTCTTTCACACATTCGTAAATGCATGGTTCGGCTTAGTCGAGTGCACAGGCGGTTTGGCCACACCCACCGTTACAGGTAACCAACGGAAGGTCTTAAATTATCCCCAGTGGACCTGTTTAGATAAGATGGTAGGAATTAGCAAAGTAGAAAATTAAATTGTCGCCTTGTACTCGGCTGTGTCGTAAGCATCAGAATACTTTTGTTGGGACAACTTTACCCATAGGTTACCTGGATAGATTACCTGGAAATGTGAAAAAATATATTACTCAGTTCCATTTCCATTTTTCTAACTTCCTTGAAAATGTCACAATCAAAGAGGGGGTTTTGAAGCATCTACACGAGCATGCGTGTGCGCAGTGGCGTAACTAGGAATTATTTCGGGGGGGGGGGGGGGTTCATGAGGGAAAAGTGAGATGAAGGGACTGAAAGAGGTCTGGGGCGAAGCCCCGGAGCCGCCGGAGGCCATTTCGCCTTTGGCGAAATTTTCTTTCACTTCTATAATAATTTCGTGCCTTTTAGACTCAAAGAATTCTACTCGAACCACTACTTGTTTGTTTGTATTATATTGAAGTTACAGTCTGTATTAATTGTCGTTCTAAATAAGAATTGCATAGAAATTGTGTTTTTAATGTTTGATGGTTGTTCAATATAATCTCAACATGAAATGAAACATTGTGGTTACAAGTCACATACATTTACATTTCAATTCACAGACCGTGATATTGTAATATTAGATTAATGCATTTCTATTTATAGGTACCTTCACTTTTACTGGTTCGAGCGAAAGGTATATTAGTTGTAGATGAACACATAAATATAATAGAGTTATTGATAGAAATTATATATCTTATCTAAGTGAAGTGGTATGATAAATATAATAAAAATGTTATTTGTTGCGATTGTTATACACTGAAGTGGTTTAAGGATCTTACAATATAGTATTAAGTAAATAAAATCATTTTCGATGTAGTTTCGGGGGGGGGGGGTTTAAACCCCCTAACCCCGCCCCCCCTAGTTACGCCACTAGGTGTGCGTGTGCGTGTGCGTGTGCGTGTGCGTGTGCGTGTGCGTGTGCGTGTGCGTGTGCGTGTGCGTGTGTTCTAAGCTGTCCAGTATTGGATTGTTACTAATCTTGAACGTACAAGTACGTTGTAATCATTTGTACACGTGCCAGAATCTTATCGTTAACATAATCAAATATCTATAACAACTGCTCAAAGATAAAAACCTCTAAATTCTGTCAGATTTGTCACGTACGCCAAATTTAACCATTATTCCCATAGTGTAGAAATCAACCTTTGATTCCTTGGTAAGTGGGATAGAATTGACAAAAATGCTTCGTCTAACCTTGATCGTTAAAGATAGTGAATACTCAACTGCCGGTGTATGTTATGTCTAGATTCATTGTCTTGATAACTGCCAACAATGAAAGGTTCGATCGTTGTATTGGGGTTCATAATTGCCCTTTGCTTTGCAGGTAAGATGAATGTGTATTTAAAATATTGTTGCTTTCAGATTAAAATAATTTTATTTTTGAACAGTATCCAAAATTCTTTAGATGTGCTGTTAATTTAAGAGATGATGTATTTCTATTAAATTCAATTCGTTTTTATATGTCAATTAAGAATGGTCGGCTTGACTACATGAAGAGAGGAGAATTTAAGCTTGTGAGTTCATATCTTTATTATATTCGTCGGTATTAAAATCCCGTAATGATTTGGGGCTAGCCTGGATATTATCAAGACTTACAGACATAGTTAAACAAAATATTTTAAATGTATGTCGATTTGATCACATTTTATTGAAATTGTCTAACTTCGCATTAGTTTTGAAGAAAACTGTAAAGTGCGCCCGCGTAATATTTTTTTATTATATTTTTTATATTTTATTATATTTTTTTCATAAATATTTTTCAAGCTATTTTCTCAAGACTTTTCTTTGTCGATTCTTAATCTTGTGAAAACAACTCAACAGGAAACATTTTGAAAATCGCAGTTATATATTAAAATCAATCCAATAATTGGATTGATTTTAATATATTATTAATTATTGTTTTATTCAGTTACCACATATTACAAAGCAATATAGAGTTCAATACATTTGTTTTTTACGTTGATCTATCCCTACTGACAGAAGTTAGTCTTGTGAGTCAGTAGGTATAATAACTGGTGTGCGGAGTACTGAATAATGTAATATATTTAAAACTTAAAAACTAGACCATAAATGAATTTAATTAACAATTATAAATAACCAGTAAACTTTCGTGGGCTGACGAGATGATATTGAGGGCTATGATTCGTTCCTTAATATTTTCATTGATGCACTTTCAGTTATTGTTGCTTTCAATTTTACATTCCAATGAAATTATAAATGATAATTACCAGTTTCATGGATACCATGTTTCATATATTCATTACTGGAACAACGTTAAAACTCAGAACTACAGGCTCACTACTATTACTACCAGTGGCGTGCACTCCATAGACGCAAGGGAAGCACTGCTTCCCTTACTAAAATGCTACAGAGTGCTATGTATAAAAGAACACCCGTATACGATTCGCCACGTCTTGAATTCTTTGTATTCTCAAATTTAATTTTCCATTTAGCCATCTTTGCGGCAGTTCTGTTTTGTAAATATACGCGCGTCTAGCTCTGACAGGCGACAAGCCAGCACCCCTTCAGTCCCGACCGCGGCCGAGTATCTCCGACACTGACCGAGGCTCCGGAACGCTGAAATGAATCATGCGTCTTTGGCATTTCGCACGATTACAAAAAATCGGTGTAAAAATATATGTTTCGACTTTCGACCTTAAGTAAGTGACAGTGACATTGGTGTGAGGGTTTACTGTGCATCTTCCAAAGTACCCACAGGGACACTAGTGAACTTTAAAGCACTGAATTTAAGCTAAATGTAGTTTTTCAAGAAAACTAAGTGTGATCGTGTGGGTGAGGTGCGAGTTTTACCTCGGTGTGGACGCTCGTTTGCGAGCTGCGTTCAGAGCGCATGGCCAGTGCAGACGGGAGTGAGCACGTGTTGCAGCCTGCAGTGGCGGGAACAGTAAGTGCAGTAACACGCAACTGTGGTTGCATTTTGGAGGAGCTTCTTAATCGTCAGTTTAGTACACGGAACTTTCGAGACAAAACAAAAACAAAAACAAAACTTATAATAATAACTGCAAAAAAGTTCCTCCGGCGGCTGGGGCTTTTCCCCAGACCCCGTCCTTGTTTGGGCAAAACCATTGCTTCCCCAAGTTCCATAACCACGGCACGCCACTGATTACTACTGCTTTTATTGATTTCATGCGATATCAACTATTCCGTTACACAGCTGAGTTCTCACAACAGCTGAACTCTCACAACAACTTAGTTCTCACAACAGCTGAGTTCTCACAACAACTTAGTTCTCACAACAACTTAGTTCTCACAACAGCTGAGTTCTCACAACAGCTGAGTTCTCACAACAGCTGAGTTCTCACAACAGCTGAGTTCTCACAACAACTTAGTTCTCACAACAGCTGAGTTCTCACAACAGCTGAGTTCTCACAACAACTGAGTTCTCACAACAGCTGAGTTCTCACAACAACTTAGTTCTCACAACAGCTGAGTTCTCACAACAGCTGAGTTCTCACAACAGCTGAGTTCTCACAACAGCTGAGTTCTCACAACAGCTGAGTTCTCACAACAGCTGAGTTCTCACAACAGCTGAACTCTCACAACAACTTAGTTCTCACAACAGCTGAGTTCTCACAACAGCTGAGTTCTCACAACAGCTGAGTTCTCACAACAGCTGAGTTCTCACAACAACTTAGTTCTCACAACAGCTGAGTTCTCACAACAGCTGAGTTCTCACAACAGCTGGGTTTCACAAAAGCTGAGTTCTCACAACAGCTGAGTTCTCACAACAGCTGAGTTCTCACAACAACTTAGTTCTCACAACAGCTGAGTTCTCACAACAGCTGAGTTCTCACAACAGCTGGGTTTCACAAAAGCTGAGTTCTCACAACAGCTGAGTTCTCACAACAGCTGAGCTCTCACAACAGTTGAGTTCTCACAACAGCTGAGTTCTCACAATAGCTGAGTTCTCACAACAGCTGATTTTTCACAACAGCTGAGTTCTTACAACAGGTGAGTTCTCACAACAGCTGAGTTCTCACAACAGCTGAGTTCTCACAACAGCTGAGTTCTCACAACAGCTGAGTTCTCACAACAGCAGATTGAAGCGTAAACCATAGCGCGTATTACCAAGCGTATTACCATAGTGCAATACCCTAGCGAAGTTCCAGTTATTAGAAAATAATCAAAATATATTTGTTGTTATGGGTTTCGTGACAATAAAGTTCCGAATTTAAAACAAGAGCAAACAAATACTTTCAAAGAAAGAAATTAATCGGGGAGTACCCCGTAGTTAATTTTACCTTCAATATTCGATCTGCATAATTTCTGCACTGGTAGATAATGCTGGAACAATGATTAGCATTGGTGAACTTAACAGTGTAGGAAAGCTCGTTGGTCCAGTAGGTGGCTCGTTGGTCCAGTGGTTAGCATCCCTGCTTCCAATGCAGAAGGTCCCGGGCTCAAATCCCGCTTCAGGCGGAAGTTTTTTAACTTCTAATGTGGATTCAATTCCATTACTTCTTGGCTTAGAAATAAGTAAACGGTGACTTTGGAGCCGTCCTAGCAACGAAGCACTCAATAAATTCAAAGTTGTTCTGAATTGACCTTGTTGATTCTGGCATCTGTCCGCAGGTGTTCGCACTGTCCAATCAAAGATTCATCTGTTTCATATTTGAAATATCGATCTTTGATTGGTTATCGCTCACTCGTCGATGGTGTTCGAAGCCTACAGGGTTGGTTTAGTCACTTTAAATTAAAGTCCCCCACTGCAAATCAGTTTAACTACTGAGTGGGTAGACTCTAAATGTGAATTTATTTATTTATTTATTTAAGATATACGCCATTTGCATAAAATTAGTTGATAACATTTTGTTTATTTAATAGGATATTAAATTCTGAAAACGATGGACAGCATTCAATATATTATTTACATACACGGACACGCTTATAATATTAGGAGTATCCCAAGGACTGATTACATGTACTATTGTACGTGTATTGAAGAATTCTAAAAATGTTCTTTTTATTATTACAACGCTTATATTAGCTTGCCTTGTTTGTCTGGACGGAATCTTTGAATCTAAATGCCACCTACTTCTAAATGTCCGATGAAGCTTTAATTTTTTACACAGACGTATTCCTAATGACAATACATGAATCAACTGTCATATTTACTAAATTGTCAATTAATTCATCATAATTAATTAATTGATGTTTTATATGGAAATCGATGTTTAACCCACTTTCCAACGTCAAATCGAGTTGAAAGTTTTCACACAGACGTATTCTTAATGACAATACACGAATCAATTGTCATATAAACTAAATAATCAATTAAGCCATCATAATTAATAAATTGATGTTTTATATGGGAATCGATATTTCACCCACTTTCGAACGTCAAATTGAGCTAAACGTTTTCACACAGACGTATTCTTAATGACAATACATGAATCAATTGTCACATTAACTAAATAATCAATTAAGCCATCATAATTAATTAATTGATGTTTTATATGGGAATCGATAAAACACCCACTTCCCAACGTCCGATCGAGCTGAAAGTTTTCACACAGTCGTATTTTCTAAATGACAATACATGAATCAATTATCATATGTACTAATTAATTAATTAATTAATCCACCATAAATAATTAATTAAACAATTAGCTTCATATGGGAAATTAGTCACAGTTAGTGAGGATGGGCCAACCACATGCAGGCATCGGAATTACCGCTGATTGTTCGGGACTCAAATATCCGTGACGAAAGCATCGGATATATTTCTATGTAATAGGCCTAAATGTTGTTATGTTGACCAAAATTGCGTTTATGATCATTATTAATAGAATGTGTAGCCTATAGGCCTAGTTACTTTGCCAAATTCTCCCAAAGCCACATAACTAAGGTGACCATATTTACAAATCGAAATTCCAAGACAAACACAACTTTCGGCGACAACAATGGGGGGCGTGGGGGGGGATGCCCCCCACAACAGCGCCACAGGTAATTTTTTGAAAAAGTGTTTTTTTTTGGTGGTTTTAAGCGTTTTAGAATGAGTTTAGAGTGAGTTGATTTTTGAAGTTTTTTTACTTTTAAGATGCTCTTTAATGTCTGATCGTCCCCCGTGCGCGATAGAAAATGTGGATTGACACTGACTGCAATGAACGTCGGAATCGTCATTTGCCCGCAATTGCTTTAAACATGAGAAGTCTTTTTGTAACTCACTGTTAAATTAACACTTCCGTTTTGGAGGCGGCATTGTCGCAGCACAAACAAACACACACAGTATCAAAAGTTCAAAGGAGACAAATGACTCGCCAAATACAACAAGTCAAAACCCTTTGGTAGGCGGCGAGTCAAAGCCGAGACGGTAGGTGGTAGGGGTAGGGTAGGCCGGTCAGCTGATATGGTACCGGTAAGCTACGTGTTCAGCTGCCATCACAAGTAACTCGATATATCACGCATTTTGTTCTAATACTTGCCGCATCGATAATTTCCGGGACATTAGAAACGTGTATCACAATTCCGGGACATTTAAGTGGTTTTCAAAAAGTCTTCGGGACGCCGGGACAGAGTGTAAAAAAACGGGACTCTCTCGGGAAATCCGGGACGTATGGTCACCTTACACATAACCCCACTTTTCGTAAGCATTGTTGGCCGATCCCTGGATCGTGCATGAACGGAACTGTCCGAAATTCAAGTTTGCAATGCGAGCACGCTAGTTTGCGAGTGAAGTTAACAAGTACAAGTACACAAGTATGCAGTCTTATTAATTCGGACAGGTCCTTGCTGTCAATAAAAAAGATTTGATTTCTACACGTTTTTCGTAAATCGTATTAATTTTCTTACTGTGTATATTGTTCGTGGCTCAATGATAATGATACTTTAAGAGTTTGTGTCCTACGATGAAAACAGCTGATTCAATAAGGTGATTGGAATCAGTTGTTTTCATCGTAGGACAAAAAATCTAAAATCTCATGGTCAACACAGCCACGAACAATATGCAGCAAGAAAATTAATATGATTTACGAAGAACGTGTTAAGAAATAAAATTTATTCTATTGATGAACAAAAGTAAAAGGGTTGGGACAGGTTCTAGTCGGTCACAAAAGACAGCTCAGTGGGGGCGCTCTATTCATTTAGTCTGTATCTCAATGCTGTGGCACATGCTTCACTTCACTATTACATAATTCGTGACAACACCTTGCTTCTTAGCTCGACAGAACTATCACTATCAGCTATGAAACCCTGGCTCACCACTGTGTTCCAGGGAAGCCAGCCGCTCAGGCCACGCCCACCACTACCCAGCCGACCAATGACGTGGCAGCCCTAGGTGACGCCCCCTACCAGTGTCCATATGGCAGACATACACCTCACTGTGTTCCAGGCACGCCAGCCGACCAGGCCCCGCCCACCACTACCCAGCCGACCAATGACGTGGCAGCCCTAGGCGACGCCCCCTACCAGGTGTCCATATGGCAGACATACACCTCACTGTGTTGCAGGCACGCGAGCCGACCAGGCCCCGCCCACCACTACCCAGCCGACCAATGACGTGGCAGCGCTAGGCGACGCCCCCTACCAGGTGTCCATATGGCAGACATACACCTCACTGTGTTCCAGGCACGCGAGCCGACCAGGCCCCGCCCACCACTACCCAGCCGACCAATGACGTGGCAGCCCTAGGCGACGCCCCCTACCAGGTGTCCATATGGCAGACATACACCTCACTGTGTTGCAGGCACGCGAGCCGACCAGGCCCCGCCCACCACTACCCAGCCGACCAATGACGTGGCAGCCCTAGGCGACGCCCCCTACCAGGTGTCCATATGGCAGACATACACCTCACTGTGTTCCAGGCACGCGAGCCGACCAGGCCCCGCCCACCACTACCCAGCCGACCAATGACGTGGCAGCCCTAGGCGACGCCCCCTACCAGGTGTCCATATGGCAGACATACACCTCACTGTGTTCCAGGCACGCGAGCCGACCAGGCCCCGCCCACCACTACCCAGCCGACCAATGACGTGGCAGCGCTGGGCGACGCCCTTTACCAGGTGTCCATATGGCAGACATACACCTCACTGTGTTCCAGGCACGCAAGCCGACCAGGCCCCGCCCATCACTACCCAGCCACCAATGACGTGGCAGCCCTAGGCGACGCCCCCTACCAGGTGTCCATATGGCAGACATACACCTCACTGTGTTGCAGGCACGCCAGCCGACCAGGCCCCGCCCACCACTACCCAGCCGACCAATGACGTGGCAGCGCTGGGCGACGCCCCCTACCAGGTGTCCATATGGCAGACATACACCTCACTGTGTTCCAGGCACGCGAGCCGACCAGGCCCCGCCCACCACTACCCAGCCGACCAATGACGTGGCAGCCCTAGGCGACGCCCCCTACCAGGTGTCCATATGGCAGACATACACCTCACTGTGTTCCAGGCACGCGAGCCGACCAGGCCCCGCCCACCACTACCCAGCCGACCAATGACGTGGCAGCGCTGGGCGACGCCCTTTACCAGGTGTCCATATGGCAGACATACACCTCACTGTGTTCCAGGCACGCAAGCCGACCAGGCCCCGCCCATCACTACCCAGCCACCAATGACGTGGCAGCCCTAGGCGACGCCCCCTACCAGGTGTCCATATGGCAGACATACACCTCACTGTGTTGCAGGCACGCCAGCCGACCAGGCCCCGCCCACCACTACCCAGCCGACCAATGACGTGGCAGCCCTGGGCGACGCCCCCTACCAGGTGTCCATATGGCAGACATACACCTCACTGTGTTCCAGGCACGCGAGCCGACCAGGCCCCGCCCACCACTACCCAGCCGACCAATGACGTGGCAGCCCTAGGCGACGCCCCCTACCAGGTGTCCATATGGCAGACATACACCTCACTGTGTTGCAGGCACGCCAGCCGACCAGGCCCCGCCCACCACTACCCAGCCGACCAATGACGTGGCAGCCCTAGGCGACGCCCCCTACCAGGTGTCCATATGGCAGACATACACCTCACTGTGTTCCAGGCACGCGGGCCGACCAGGCCCCGCCCACCACTACCCAGCCGACCAATGACGTGGCAGCCCTAGGCGACGCCCCCTACCAGGTGTCCATATGGCAGACATACACCTCACTGTGTTCCAGGCACGCCAGCCGACCAGGCCCCGCCCACCACTACCCAGCCGACCAATGACGTGGCAGCCCTAGGCGACGCCCCCTACCAGGTGTCCATATGGCAGACATACACCTCACTGTGTTCCAGGCACGCGGGCCGACCAGGCCCCGCCCACCACTACCCAGCCGACCAATGACGTGGCAGCGCTGGGCGACGCCCCCTACCAGGTGCATATGGCAGACATACACCTCACTGTGTTCAAGGCACGCAAGCCGACCAGGCCCCGCCCACCACTACCCAGCCGACCAATGACGTGGCAGCACTGGGTGACGCCCCCTACCAGGTGTCCATATGGCAGACATACACCTCACTGTGTTCCAGGCACGCGAGCCGACCAGGCCCCGCCCACCAGTACCCAGCCGACCAATGACGTGGCAGCCCTGGGCGACGCCCCCTACCAGGTGTCTATATGGCAGACATACACCTCACTGTGTTCCAGGCACGCGAGCCGACCAGGCCTCGCCCACCACTACCCAGCCGACCAATGACGTGGCAGCCCTGGGCGACGCCCCCTACCAGGTGTACATATGGCAGACATACACCTCACTGTGTTCCAGGCACGCCAGCCGACCAGGCCCCGCCCACCACTACCCAGCCGACCAATGACGTGGCAGCCCTAGGCGACGCCCCCTACCAGGTGTCCATAATATGGCAGACATACACCTTACTGTGTTCCAGGCACGCGAGCCAACCAGGCCCCGCCCACCACTACCCAGCCGACCAATGACGTGGCTGCCCTGGGCGACGCCCCCTACCAGGTGTCCATATGGCAGACATACACCTCACTGTGTTCCAGGCACGCGAGCTGATTAGGCCCCGCCCACCACTACCCAGCCGACCAATGACGTGGCAGCGCTAGGCGACGCCCCCTACCAGGTGTCCATATGGCAGACATACACCTCACTGTGTTCCAGGCACGCTAGCCGACCAGGCCCCGCCCTCCACTACCCAGCCGACCAATGACGTGGCAGCCCTAGGCGACGCACCCTACCAGGTGTCCATATGGCAGACATACACCTCGCTGTGTTGCAGGCACGCCAGCCGACCAGGCCCCGCCCACCACTACCCAGCCGACCAATGACGTGGCAGCCCTAGGCGACGCCCCCTACCAGGTGTCCATATGGCAGACATACACCTCACTGTGTTCCAGGCACGCCAGCCGACCAGGCCCCGCCCACCACTACCCAGCCGACCAATGACGTGGCAGCGCTGGGCGACGCCCCCTACCAGTTGTCCATATGGCAGACATACACCTCACTGTGTTCCAGGCACGCCAGCCGACCAGGCCCCGCCCACCACTACCCAGCCGACCAATGACGTGGCAGTGCTAGGCGACGCCCCCTACCAGGTGTCCATATGGCAGACATACACCTCACTGTGTTCCAGGCACGCAAGCCGACCAGGCCCCGCCCACCACTACCCAGCCACCAATGACGTGGCAGCCCTAGGCGACGCCCCCTACCAGGTGTCCATATGGCAGACATACACCTCACTGTGTTCCAGGCACGCCAGCCGACCAGGCCCCGCCCACCACTACCCAGCCGACCAATGACGTGGCAGCGCTAGGCGACGCCCCCTACCAGGTGTCCATATGGCAGACATACACCTCACTGTGTTCCAGGCACGCCAGCCGACCAGGCCCCGCCCACCACTACCCAGCCGACCAATGACGTGGCAGCGCTAGGCGACGCCCCCTACCAGGTGTCCATATGGCAGACATACACCTCACTGTGTTCCAGGCACGCCAGCCGACCAGGCCCCGCCCACCACTACCCAGCCGACCAATGACGTGGCAGCGCTAGGCGACGCCCCCTACCAGGTGTCCATATGGCAGACATACACCTCACTGTGTTCCAGGCACGCCAGCCGACCAGGCCCCGCCCACCACTACCCAGCCGACCAATGACGTGGCAGCGCTAGGCGACGCCCCCTACCAGGTGTCCATATGGCAGACATACACCTCACTGTGTTCCAGGCACGCCAGCCGACCAGGCCCCGCCCACCACTACCCAGCCGACCAATGACGTGGCAGCGCTAGGCGACGCCCCCTACCAGGTGTCCATATGGCAGACATACACCTCACTGTGTTCCAGGCACGCCAGCCGACCAGGCCCCGCCCACCACTACCCAGCCGACCAATGACGTGGCAGTGCTAGGCGACGCCCCCTACCAGGTGTCCATATGGCAGACATACACCTCACTGTGTTCCAGGCACGCCAGCCGACCAGGCCCCGCCCACCACTACCCAGCCGACCAATGACGTGGCAGTGCTAGGCGACGCCCCCTACCAGGTGTCCATATGGCAGACATACACCTCACTGTGTTGCAGGCACGCCAGCCGACCAGGCCCCGCCCACCACTACCCAGCCGACCAATGACGTGGCAGCGCTAGGCGACGCCCCCTACCAGGTGTCCATATGGCAGACATACACCTCACTGTGTTCCAGGCACGCCAGCCGACCAGGCCCCGCCCACCACTACCCAGCCGACCAATGACGTGGCAGCGCTGGGCGACGCCCCCTACCAGGTGTCCATATGGCAGACATACACCTCACTGTGTTGTAGGCACGCGAGCCGACCAGGCCCCGCCCACCACTACCCAGCCGACCAATGACGTGGCAGCGCTAGGCGACGCCCCCTACCAGGTGTCCATATGGCAGACATACACCTCACTGTGTTCCAGGCACGCGAGCCGACCAGGCCCCGCCCACCACTATCCAGCCGACCAATGACGTGGCAGCGCTAGGCGACGCCCCCTACCAGGTGTCCATATGGCAGACATACGAGTCAGCTGTTTCCCATGAGAACAGAACCATCTTCGTGTGTGCCGGTGCCCTCATCAACCCTGAGTGGGTGCTGACTACCATCACATGCGTAAACAAGTGAGTCAACACTTAGACTTCCAAATGTCCGCGCGAGAATTGGTAAATAAAGCCTGTCCTCTCATAGTAGAAACGAAACGTTTCGAGCTAATTACCAATATTTGTCTTATAGACCATGAAATAGGGTTTAATTAAAGGGCCAACAGGAAGCGAGGTGAATTTTCATTTCATTGCAATTCGTTTTCTTTTAAAGGGTGACATTCTTTTGACTTCCGTTCGTACAAAATTGGCAACTGTGTTTTTTCATAAAATCTAAGTTAACAAGCCAATTATAGGGTATAATGATTCAATACACAAACATGGGACATTTGCTTTAAACATTTCGTTGTTACTACGGGCGGGGGCAGACTTTACCACTGCAAGGGTGGGGTTTTACCGACCCCTATAGATTCCTTCACTGTGACCACGCGCGCGCTTCGTCCACTCGACATTCTTGACAAGCAATTACTGGCTTATAATATTGTGTTGGTGGTTATTTCCGGTATTGACCGATCTTGTGAATGAATAAGAAAGTTGTTATTCCATTCATCTGTGAAGGGCTGCGAGCGCCAAGCTACAATTGTTACTATATTAGGGATGTACAAAATCTGGACAGCAGGAAAACGGGTTTCACTACTGACATGATGGTTCCTACGATGACGCAGCTAAAAGCGTAGATGATGTTATCCGTCATTCACCCCAATGCTGCATTTAGCCCGTCTGGGCCCGGGGAAGAATAGGCCCAGAGTGACTCTGCTAGTCGTAAGAGGCGACAAAAGGAGACCCTGTCCCTTTCCCCCCCACTGTCCCACCGAATATTTCTCCTCCCACTTGGCCCTGTCCTCCCTTGCTGGACTCCCATATGACGACCCACGCGACGTACTACGGATC
>CAMDTW010000454.1:0-19405 GCA_945910005.1 Isoperla grammatica | reverse complement strand
ATAGTAAAACCTTCTGTCCGTCTTCTCCATGATCCTGCCCATGTTGATGAAGTAGGGCATTGCGTAGGCCACCACCGGCTCCGTGTTGTCTATAGTGACGTCAAGGAACACGGACAGATAGGCCAGCCAATCGAGTTGCGGCACTGCCTTCTGTAGCTCGGCCAGACTCAGCTGGTGGTAGATGGCGCTGGTGTCGTGGCGGTCTGCCTCGGGTAAGGATACCTGCAACAACAGAACAGCGTATTTGTTTCTGCTTGTTTAATTTTTTAAAACTTGACAAAAATAAAAAAATGAGAAAGAAAGTAATTGGATTTGAAAAGCTTTTGTTGGGGGTGGGGGTGTACTGAGTGGTATGGACTTGTAAAAAGATTGGGCAAGCAAAGTATACCCAGAGTGGGTGTACCCTTACAACGCCTGCCAACATACGATCACTACAGTACCGGATGCAGAAAACGAGGTACAACCTTAGACCAGTAATATAGGTAGACGGAGTATGACGTCATCGCGAGTGAGACCATCATTGAAACCACGTGATGTGGGGACACAGCCTTCTCGACCAATCCGCGATAGACTGATTGTTGCGTGGGGTACCTTTCAATGTTAAATAGCGAGATGTTCGCAGGTTTGCCGCTAGATGATGTTAAGTGCGTGGCAAATACGTTTGACATTTGACAAAGGATGTATTATTATTTGTATTTCCTCAGAAATGATCAGTAAAGGTTCTGTTAATCTTAGTTAACATATTTTTAATTTGCACTAATTGAAAATGATCATTTTTCTTTACACAACGATACTGTTTGTACTGTTCATACGCAGAGGCTTTAAATTGCCGCGCATCCTGTCCCCACATCACGTGGTCTCAATGTTGGTTTCACTCGCTGCCGGTCGCTAGCATCGGCTTGCTCCGTCTACCTATATTACTGGTCTAAGGGTACAACTAGCGTAGATTTAGGTTGGTACATTTCTCCACTCGTACGTATAATCTATGACGACACAGTCTCGCAAGATACAACGAGAGCACTATACACTGTTGTATAAAGCAGAGGGGATCTCTATATACGGAGACAGTCACGCAAGACAACTCTAGTATTCCGTCTCATAAGGCGAGTCCCTGCATAATAGATACTTGTCTTAGAAGTCAAGCAAGAGGCTGCTATATTATTTATACGTCACCGCCTGTGTACACTACGAGCCAAAGACATTCTAATAAGTTATTAGTAGTATAGCCAGCTACAAGAATGAGAATACGTATATCTATTATTTACGTCTCTTGTCTCGACGACAAGGATATTAATTGTCAGTTTGTGTTATTTTTAGTCACGTATAAAACATTCAAAATGATGGAGATGCACTTGCTGGGTAACGGGTAGTTGTAAAGGGAACTCCGGGATATGACTATTACAAGAGCGGGATCGTTGATACCTGTTATTATCATAGTAAATTAAACGAATGTATTATAGTAATATTCTCATTTGTTTGTCTGCAACAATGATTTAAGGCCCATCCGCAATGAAAGTTGACAATAACAGAATCAGTAATCAGTAAAGTAACAGAAACAGTAACAGTAACAGTAACAGTAACAGTAACAGTAACAATAACAATAACAGTAACAGTTACAGTAACAGTAACAGTAACAGTAACAGTAACAAACAGAAACAGTATCAACATTAACAGTAACAGGAAGGTTTTAACCAATCACATTGGCTGATAAGAGCCCAATTTGTTGCTCATCAGAAAATAGGATTGGTTCAAACTTTACTGTTAATGATTGATTGATTGATTGATTGGATCTTTATTGACAACGGGTCAGCGACCCACTAGTGCAATACAATATACTAACAGCTTACAATACAATGAAACAAGTCACACTAGAGTAGTGTTATAACTTAAAGTAACAAGAGAAATGTAAGAAAACAAAAAACAAAAACAACTTACACATACGCACACACGCACACACGCACTCATGCACACTCACACACGCACATTCATGCGCACACATGCACACTCACGCACACATACGCACACTCGCACACATTAATACACACTCACACATGCTTACGCACACTCACACATACTTCGTACACTCGCACATTCGCGCACACACGCACCACACGCACGAACAAATTACAGTATGGGCTAAAATTTGCCTTGTGGATTGGCCTTTAGTGTACGGAATAATGGCCGACAACAATATCAGTGACGTCACGTGAATATCAAGAATAAGTACTGTAGCAAATGAACAGCTGTTTCCCTGCGACACTAGCGCGGCGTAGCGGTAACCTGGTGGACATACGTATTGTAAGGCCTATCTATACCATTATAAAGAAAACTACCTCCTGTTTGTAGTTGTACTACTTGAGCGACTCTTCACCTACCACTGTGCGTAGGGACTGCGCGAGCATGCTTGGTTGTTGTTGTTGTTGTTGTTGTTGTTGTTGTTGTTGTTGTTGTTGTTGTCGTTGTCGTTGTTGTTGTTGTCGTTGTCGTTGTCGTTGTCGTTGTCGTTGTCGTCGTCGTCGTCGTCGTTGTCGTTGTCGTTGTCGTTGTCGTTGTCGTTGTTGTTGTCGTCGTTGTCGTTGTCGTTGTCGTTGTCGTTGTCGTTGTCGTCGTCGTTGTTGTCGTTGTCGTTGTACTCACATTGGCCAGCTCTCGTTCGAACTGTATGACTAGCTGTAACTCCTCGCCAGCTGTGCTCTTATTGGCTCCGAGAAGCACCGCCACCTCGGTCATGTAGCGGTGGTAAGCCTTGAGATCCTCCTCGGAGTTCGCCTTCAGGTAGAACTCGCGACTCGGTAGTGCCAACTGCATCTGGTCCAACTGAAAAATAGGGAAGATTCCGTCAAGTGCGCTCGACCGTTGTTTGAAGCCCGGTTTACACACTACACAGGGTAATAAGGTTTAAGGTATAAGATTAACGAAGTTGAATCAAGCCAGTTGTATCATGGCGTTCACATAACTTTCTAAGATAAAAGGGCTAAGACGAAAGATGAAACTATTCCAACTTGTTAGCTCTTATCCGTAAAATTCTTAGCCCAGCCAATGATCGACGAGCTTTTATAAATCCGGCCAATGATAGCGATCCTAGTAAATCAGTTTGGAAAATACTTTCCTTAGAACAAAATATTAAATCTTAAATCTTAAACCTTATTACGGTGTGTAAACCCAGCATTAATAAAAATATATTTATCTACATTTGAACATAACTTTATTGCGTTTTCCAACTAAATTTTAAAAGGAAAATAGAAGAATGTTCGCTATCTATGAATGAAAATGTTCTTAAAATTAAAATTTCTCTACGGAAATTGATCGAAAAACTTTGTAGACAAGAAATGAATCTGTTTCATTGTTTGCGCCAGTTTATAGATGTACAGCAAAGGCTTAGCAATTCAAATAAGTTGTGCCGACATTACACGACTCAATACTTTCGCCAAACTTATTGAATTCAAGAACAACGAATCAAAAACAGTTTGGTAAAAAACTGCAACAATATAGCTTCTATTTATTGATGCTTTTTTGTCCTTGAATTCAATAAGTTTGACGAAAGTATTGAACTGTGTAATGTGGGTATAATTCAACAATTTGACTGCTAGAATGCACCTGTGCATTTAGCTAATTTTCTTGATACCAGTTTGGTTGGCGTACTCAACCTTTGGGTTATATTGCGTAGAGGGGTGATAGGAAGAAAGGGACATGTGGGAGGACATATTTAAAAGGGTAATGGGGAGGAAACGGAAGCGGGAGGACTTCATTGCGTCGCCTCGTATGATTAGCAGAGTCATCCTGAGCTCAATTCTACCCAGCGCCCAGACGTTAGTAGGAAGTGTTGTATACTCACCCCGATATGATCACATGCCAAAATATCCGTCAGCTTAGGAAAGTTTGTCTACTATGCTCAATGCTTATTGTCGCCAAATGTTGCCTCGAAAACATGATGACAAATATATTTTACCGTTAAATGTGACCAACAAATCAGCTAATTTTGCATCAATTTATCAATGAATTTTAAAACTTCCAAATATTGTAATTATTACGTTTTTTATTTCTGTAATCAATCCAGTAATTTAGAATTAATTAATTATTGACATAACAATCGTTACAATAACAACATTCGACAGGTTTTAATGTTAATGTTTAGCTGATACAGATCCAATTTTCCTGTAGGAATCACTTTTTCAATATCATGAAGAATTTCCAAGAGATCAATACAAAAACGTTAATGGTCCCTTCGCCTTAATCCTTCTGCATGATTCACATCAATATATGTCATGTTACCGTTTCGCCCCTGTTTTACGCTTTAACATTACAAAGCACACAGCCTACAGTGGCGTATATCCAGGACCAAGGAAGCGGGGAAGGGGGTTCAACCCATATTAAAGAGAGCGGAACCCAAACATAAGTGTGGGGTCCGAAACTTTTCTCGTCATGGTCATTTTGGTGGAAATCTGTGCGTTTTACAGCGGCCAACTGAAACAAAATTTCCAAGTTTTTGGGTGTGTTTTTAACAAAAACTGATGTTTTTGTATTTAATAGAAAAATACTGCCTCTTATCGATAGCTAAACGGTTATTTTCCATATTTCCTTTGCGAAAAATCCCCCCCCCCCCCCCCCCCCCCCCCCTTCGATGGATAAGCAACTGACGGCCTAGTCGCTACATCTTTAAAAAACGCAGATCTGGCGTTCACCTGTTTTTATGTTTGGAAAATTCTGCTTTATTAGGTACTCCAGTTCTACCACTTGTTGCACTTGACTCGACAACAAGTTAAGTGGAGAGCAATTACAACGGAAGAACAATGAAGAGGAATTAAGGGGAAATATTCTGACATTTTTGTTCGGGATTAGTATAGGAGCTGTCATTTTGAATATACGAACGAAGAAAACATTATTTTCTCGCGGCATTCCGGCTCTTTGTGTCGAACACTGCTATAGTTACATTAATACATTTTTATTTTGCCCAATTACACGGATTTTTTTTTTTTTTTTAAAGCAAGTGGTTTTGTCCTTGTCGTGTACCAGACACTTAAATAGCAGCCACCAGTTTTTCTAGTACCCATATCTGTTTTGTAGAACAAATTTTCACAGATTAGAACGATTTTTTCTTTTCATACAACTTTTATAGAGACATAACCGTTTTTTTTTTATGTAGAGATGATAATTTTTTGGGCCTGGATTCACGAAAATGCCCTAAGTTAGGCAAATCCTAGCTAGATAAATCAAGGTAAATCATCTCTGGGCATTACTATACACACTCACAAATAAAATATTATTAGTTAAATTGTTGATATTTTACTATATTGTATCTCTATGACATTGAAGATCGTCATATGCGTGATTTATATCACTAAGATATGCCTAAACTAGGACGTCCTTTGTGAATTTGGGCCCTATAAGCTAAGTTAACGTTTGGGTTCTATCAGTTACATGGTTGTAAGAAGAAACCCAACTTATGATAATCTATGTCGCTTCAGTCTGCTTCGAAAAGTTGAATGCAATGACCCAATTCTCATTTTATCTTGAATCTTAATTTTCCGCTACTTCCATCGACCCTCTTTCCGCTTTTCATTTTCCCTGCTCGAGTTTTCTCGCTTCATTTCGTTTTATAAACCGACTAGCGACTGTACATTATATTATCGAATTTTCAACTTTTCCAATATTTTCTCATAACATAGAAAGTTCGTCCCATAAATTTTCCTTGCTCACCTCGATTTTCCCCCTGACTAATCCACTTCTCCTTGAGATATCTTATTCCACCCTTATGTATACACTCGTCGACAAACATTAATCAAGAGAAGTATAGATACATCATCTTTATAACCACCTCTTCGGTTAGTCGTGAGAGCAAATTTTGCAGTTTGGCGGTGATCCAATTTTGACAGTTTTTGGTTTGAGTTTCATCAATTCATGCTCATTTTTTTAAATAACAATTTCCACACATTTCTGTGCTGTCGTTATTCACGAATTTCATGGACCTCTTTTTATTAAGTAACCCACTGTTCCTCTTTCGTATACCCGTTTGTCCCATCACTCCGAATCCCTTCACTTATTTTCCCCCCACCCCTTTTCCCTCTTCTCTGTTCCCTACGCCGAACCTCATCAAAAATGTGTCCCTTCCACTTGTTAATCTCATTTCTTACTCAGTTCCTAACCCCTAATGACCTAAAACATTTCCTCAACCCCGTCTTCCCCTGTTCTATAAACTGTGTCTTCTCTCCCCCGCTGTCCCCTCATTTATGTACCCCCTCCCCTTATAACTTATTTCCACTTCCATCTTTTTCTTACTCTGTCCCCCACCCCAAATCATCTCTCTAATTAGTCCTCCTCCCCCCTTGTTTCCTCATCACTTACTTGTCCCCCATCCTTTCCCTCTCTTCTACATACTCTCTCCCCCACCGTAATCTTCTCCCCCCCCCCTTGTCTCCTCACTTACTTTTCCCCCATCCTTTCCCTCTCTTCTACATCTCTCTCTACACCCGTAATCTTGTCCCCTCCACCCTTGTCCCCACCCTTGTTCCCCTCTCTTATTTTTCCTCCCCCCCCCCCCCTCTTGTCTCCTCACTTGTACCCCATCCTTTTCCTCTCTTCTACATACTCTCTCCCCCACCCGTAATCTTGTCCCTTCCATCCCTTGTCCCCTCCACCCTTGTCCCCACCCCTTGTTCCCCTCTTCTTCTTACTTTGTTCGCACCTGGAGGATGTTCAACGAGGAGTTCTTATCGTCTGCGCCGACCCAGGCCTCCACCAGGACGCCCTCGTTGTACTCCCCCCTCAGGCGTCCCAGCAGCGTCTCGACGCTGAAGTCGGGCGCCGTCCAATTGGTCTGCGTCACCGGCCACCCCCCCAGAGAGTCCAACACCTCCTTGAGCGGGAGGTCGCCCAGCTGACGGATCTGACCTGCGGGGGAGACACTTTAGAGGGTGTTTCAAGGGGCTGTTAGGTGGGCGCGTCCTCAGACGGTTCTACTCTGAGGATGGCTGCACATTGGTCGTCCGAAATAATTATTATTTATTATCTATAGATAGATCTGACCTACAGGGGGGCGCTGGCGCTTTCGTGGGGACGTTGTGTGAGAGCGTCCTCAGGCGGTTATCGCATGAGGATGGCTGCACATTGGTCATCCGAAACAATAATGTTTTAATAATCTAGATCGATCTGACCTGCGGGGGAGACAGTTTAGAGGGCACTGGCGCTTTCGGGGGGCTGTTAGGTGGGCCGTGGGCGCGTCCTCAGGCGGTTTTACTATGAGGATGGCTGCACATCGGTCGTCCGAAATAATAATTTTTTTATAATCTAGATGGATCTGACCTGCGGGGGAGACAGTTTAGAGGGCGCTGGCGCTTTCGGGGGGACGTTGTGTGGGCGCGTCCTCAGACGGTTCTTGCATGAGGATGGCTGCACATTGGTCGCCCGAAATAATATTTTTTAATAATCTATAGATAGATCTGACCTGGGGGCGGTGAGGATCTAGAGGGAAGGGGGGGAGAGCTGGCGCTTTCGGGGGGCTGCACTTGTTACTAGTGCACAAGTTACTATGTGAAATATACCTGTCAAGATGTCCCTTATTATATGTATAGTCTTGTGCACTATCGCCACAAACAAGGGGGGGGGGGGGGGGGGGGGGGGTAGACAGTGGCAGAGAGATGCAACTGTGTACTGCAATCTCTGCGTGGAATACACTGTAGTATAAGGACTGGTCTTACTATCTCCCAATAGGAAAGTTATTTGTAGTAATTAAGCTATTTGGAGGATTTCAAGGGTTTTGATTGGTGGTTCCCATGGAGAAAACAAGCTATTCGACAAATAAGTAGTTATAGGGACATTGTAAGACTGGACCTTACTATAGTAACACATTTATAAACCAAGTTCTTGTTCACAATAAATAAAGCCTTCTATATTTGTATTTAAATCAAGTTTATCGATGCCAAACGCGTATTTGTACTGATCGAGTGAAGTGTGACCGTGTAAGTTTCCTTATAGAGAGAGTTAAGTCGCGACTATATCGGATACTTACTGACATTCATGCAAGAGTTGTAGAACTTCTTCGCCTTGATCGTCGCCGAGTTGTCCTTGTCATTGATCTGCTCCTCAAGGACGCCTGAAACAAGATGGACGATTTATAGACGATGTGTTTTCCTCGCGTCATGTTAGAGTAGTGTAGTCAAAATGCAAGAGCTGAGTGAAAATGGCGATTTGTTTTCAAATGGCATTTGTATTTATTATCTTGTTATTGTGTCATACTTTGTTGTGAGTACTTAAAGTGCCCGTTCACCTCTTTAGCAAGTTGTTCTCTATATAAAGTTTAACCCTAAACACCAATGTTTGGGTGTATATCACGCGGCCTATACCATTGTTTATTCGCGCAACTTGCTGTTCGAGGTGGTTTGCCTACGTCATGTAACCCATGTTGCCAACTCTGCGCTGCGTCTCCAGCCGGCATTGGAAGGAGGGGTGGTACTGAAGATGCGTGGTTGGCTGAAGACAACAAGAGAGGGAGCGCTCGTTGTCTGGTGAGATACTTTGTTCAAATGAAAGTGGCGCAGAAGGCGCGCGGTCATGCGGGTAGATACAAGATTTGTAACAACTCACTGGAAATGTGTTTATATTTCTCTTCGATTTGTGAAATGATAATAATATTTGTCAAGAAGGAATATAATTATAATAGTATTTGTCACCATAAGGAATACAGTTACAATTGCGTCGAACAGGTTTTGACGGAGACCTCAAATTAAATCTCACAAACATACGGCTGTTGGTTTTTCTATCCAGCATTCTGAAACAATGCATCGATATGTTTACATGTCATATGTTAATCATACATAACATTGGCTGAAGAAGAAATCACACGTCTTGTGTCTTGTGTATGGTCGGTCTTTCTCCTGCCATTTAGTTCAGTTCAGTTCGTTTGTGTGTATATTAATTGACTGTTAGTGTTATGTAAAACAATCACTCATTGTTGAGTTGAGTTAGACTAACTAGGCCCTATAACTCAACAATATAATGCAAAATTTAATAATAACAAAATATATAACAGCAACAAAATAACATAACAACTAAAAGAGGTTCATAGCTTGTTTATTTGTTAAGAATAATAAATTAAATTTGATGTCTAGTGAAATTCGATATAGTGTCGTACAATGTAACAGAAATTATAATTGCAAGACGGTTCAATGAATAGAACAGGTTGATTTAACTCAGTAAACAGTATTATTTCCAGTAAAAAATTGTGTTACGTTTCAAATAAAGAGACAACTAATAGTGTAGCATATTGCTACCATAACCAGTGACACTTGTTTTCAGTAACATAAGCTAGGAACTATATCTCATAAGTCGTAATATTCATCCCGAAACTGAAATAAGTAGTATATATTATAATCGACATAAAAACGACGAATTTTCTTATTTTGCATTAGGAAACGAGTATACACATGCGCTTGGCCGGCTACTTTTCGCCCATCCCTCCAAATGCGTGAAGCAAGCTCAAACAAAACTCGGGGGTACAGTGTTGCCAAACGTAGAACGTTCAACGGGCTGAATAAAACATTTAACCACTAATTACGTGGAACTCGAATCATTTTCGGTGAAACTGTTGTTCAATATGTGTTCTACATACCAACATGTGTGTATAGGTACACATTGCAGCAAGAGGTGAACGAACACTTTAAACAATAGAAGTATTATTTTGTTCAATATAATAAAATGCACTGTATAAAAAAATGGCTCCATATATATTAACGAAAACTAACTACACTAGTGTAAAGTGTAGGACAGGTGAACGAAACTCAGGATTAATATCTAGAAGCGCAAAAACTAAATGTGTTATTCATAAATATATATTATGAATAACACATTTAGTTATCGCACTTCTACATAATATTAATCTTAAGTTTCGTTCGTCTGTTCTACACTTTATACACTAGAATAAGTCAGTGTAATTCGTTCTTTTGCAAATATTATGTCAGTGTGAAAATTTGTATCACATTTGCCTGTACTTACAACTTACACTAGTGTAGCCAGTGCAAGAAATGTTAAGAGCGAAGGATACCTCTACGTCAAAAACCGCAGAAAATTTTCATTTTTTAATTATATCTCAAGATTGAAACACAAAATCGAAAATCTGAGATACCACAGCGCTATGGTGTCTCAGATTTACGATTTTTTTTTCAATCTTGAGATATAATTCAAAAATGAAAATTTTCTGCGGTTTTTGACGTAGAGGTATCCTTCGCTCTTAACACTTACTAATTAGCTCGTGTAATACACTTTGCTACACTACCCTGTATAAATGACCCAGTGTAAGAACGAACGATCAACGAAGCTCTAGGCGAAAATGTAATTTGTCCGCCATTCGATCGTTCTAATTCTAAGTTCAAACCCTCTCACCTTTCAGTATAACCTGTAGTTGGTCGGCCATCACCTCGAAGGTACTAATGGAGCTTCTGTCTTCGGGTATCACGTGGTGTTTATTCCACGCCCCGCAAGCGTACTGGAAGAAGTCTGTGCAAGGTTGCGCAGTCCAGTCCATGGCTGCTAGTAGAGATGACGCTGTGGACAATGAGTGCACATACCATAAGCTAACACTACAATGAGTGCACATACCATAAGCTACACGTGACAATCTGTGCACAGACCATAAGTTTATTTGACGATTAGTGCACGGACCATAAGCATTAAGCAATCAGTTATGGAGAAATCATTTCAGAATACATTTGTATTTTAGAATCTAGAAACAACGGATTATTTTACTGAATTAGTTTTTTTTCCGTATAATAATAATTGAGCTGTTAGAATTCACATTTTAGATTTTGTTTTTGTAAAAGGAATCTTTTTAAAATGCCCTTAGAACATTTTTTGCTGTGCAATTTGTGTCCAAGCTTGAGCTTTTCAGTAGTTCGTATAATTAGCTGTTGTTAAATTTATTTAATGAGCAAGTTTCTTTTGTAAAATACGATGCATAGACGCATGTGTTTTCGTGCAAATGATTTCTTAAAACGTGTATTTTCTATAGTGTCCACCTCTGCGTAAGTTTACATGACAATCATTGCCCACACAATAAGCTAACACTACAATGAGTGCACATACCATAAGCGTACAAGTCAACCAGTTGTCTTGACTGACGTGTACCGAAGGACAACGAATCAACACAGGAGGTCTTGCCTATCAACTATATAGGTTGTTTTTTCTTACTTTTACTGACGGACAGTTCAAATATCAACACAATGAATGTTCTCTTCGTTATTATGGTCCTTGTGACGTCACGCGAAGACTTCCTATTACTACGTTTATCAAGCGACTGACGATGAAGCGGATTGACTTCAATACGCACTGAGTTCGAAACCCGTTTAGCAAGGATACTTCGATTCGGACTCCTCCTTTTAAACTCTATCCTATCCCTAGCCCTATTAAATCGGGCTGGATCGGCTTCTTAACAGAACTGAAATAAGCTCGAGCTGAGGTGTTTATCAGTCGAACTCGATTCGCACTAAACTCGGCTCGCACCGCCAAGTGCAAGCCCAGTCCGCTTGATAAACGTAGTGTATGTAATGTCTGAGATAGATGAACGCGGGAAGGGAAAACACCACAAGTTAATAGATTCGGCTCATGTTTCTTCATCGTCTGAGTAATTTGATTCAAAACCAAATTAGTCGCCTTGATGAGGTGGAATTTGCGAAGTTGCGAGTCTGTAAACTAGTCGGTTATAGCCGGGCAGTATCCGTGTAAGGGGGGGGGGGGGGTCACAAAATACATCATGTATTGTGTAAAGTCTCTCCGCTCATGAAAGGTTTCTCACACCAAGAAGTAAGATAGTCAGGGGAGTCAGGACCGCCCACAATTATAGTTTCCAACGTAACAAGTGCGAATCACTAACGTTTTTCCCGATTATCTAGTATACAATTTGGTTGCGTTAAGTTTTTTGACGGAAACCTGCTTGCCCGTTTTCTTGTAGGTTACCGCCAAAAAACTTACCGCAACCAAATTGTACTAGAACTAGATAATCGGGAAAAACGTCAGTGAATCGCGCTTGTTAAGTTTGAAACTAAATGTGGGCGGTCATGACACTATCTTACTTCTTGGTGTGAGAGACCTTTAGTAGAAAAGAAACGTTTAGTGCTAATAACCCATGTTTGTGTATTGAATCGTTATAATCGGCTTGTAAACCAAGATTTACTAGTAGAAAAACACGGTGGCCAATTTTATAATAACGGAAGTCGAAAGAATGTCACCCTTTGAAAGAAAAAGAATTGCAATGAAATGACAACAGCGCGCTACACGTTGGCTCTTTAAACCCTATTTTACGGTCTATTAGACAAACATTGGTCATAAGCTCTAAGCGTTTCGTTTCTCCTATGAGGCTTTAGTTTATTTGGTTTTGAATAATGAAGGCTATGTTTAGTTGCATTTGACATGCTCTAACGAATAGAATTATAAATGAAGTGGCACAAAATTGCTGTTTGTGGCAGCAGTGGTATGCAACACAACAAAACAACTTATTTTAGCATAAATGCTGCTTTGGAGAATTAAATTAGTGAACTGTCATTCACAATTAATTAAAAGTTTGACATATTGTCTGTAAAACCAATGTTCTTCTATTTATAGTATTAATTTATAGTTTTAAATAAAAAATCACGTCTGTAGTAAAGTTATCGATTATAGTGTTGTGATGGAAGTTTCTCCATGTTTAGCTTCCACTAGTTCCAGACAGGGAAACATCGACTTATATTATCGATTTTGATCTTCAGCCAAGTCTCCCTTAGCCTGACGATACTTTTCTGGCGAAAATTCAGTTTCTGTTTTTTGAAGTTTTTTTTCTTTCCAATTCCCTACTTATTTTTCTCTTTTCTTTAACAAGTGTTTCCGTTTTTCTCTGCTTTTTGTTCTTTTATTTTCTTTTTTACACTTTCTGTTCGTTTCTGTTCGTTTCTGTTATATCCTGATTTAATATTTCATTCTACATTCAGTATATTACAATTGCATATTTTCTTTTTTCGATTAATGTTTATTGCTCATGTTTAGTAGTTTTTTGTTTTTGTGTTTTCGTTTGCTATTTTAATTTTGTCAGTGTTTTTTAGTATTGTTCCGTTGTAAATGTCACAGTTTCGTTTATTGCCACTCTTTATAAATCACTTTGATAACTGAACAGGATACAAATTAAATGAATAACTACGCAAAATACGGTACTAAAAAGCGTCCCGGCGAACAGTCAAGTCCCAGCAACCGGGACGAATGGACTTGCAGCCTAGTGTGTTTGTTTTATGTAAATACGAGCGATGAGATAGGATCTGTGTTCACTGGTTTTCACGGAGCTCTGTTCCCATCTATTGAGCAGAGAGAGGTTTAAAGCTGATATGTCGGAATGCCGGCAACCTGTATTTAAACCCTCGGTCTACCCTTCACAAAGCTAAACATGTTTTATATGAGATGATATAGATATTTGCAATCATTAAAACAATGAAATAAATATAATAGTTTTCGCCGAAAAGTGCACAACTCAATTTTGTAGTGCTCATTTTATTGTAATGAAATGTTTGCTTCTACTAATGATCAAACCCTGATCCTCCGTGCTCTTGTATTTTGCATCCATATTTACAGTAATACTGCGATTATACGTATGAAGAGTTTTTATTCAAATTCAATATCGTTCGGACGCAAACAATTTTTGAACAGGGACTAAAATTTACTAAAAATGAGATATTTTATGAAACTTCAGAACCCAAAATCAAATCTGTGCATTAATCCAACAAAAACGCAATGTAGGTAAAACAAAAGTTTTTGGTCCAAACAGAAGCGAAATATGTGGATTTTTTTGTAGGTAGTTTTAGCAGTACGAAAGTACTGCACGCCGGACGCTCAGAGTGGTACTCTGGCCGCACCCAATCCTCTTAATTTGGTACATTTGGACTCGGCTATGTCGTAAGCATAAGAATACTTACGTTGGGCCAACTATAGATCTCTGTAGACGAGTTTTGTATTGGAAACTGCGTCATCACAGATACTTCCATTAGTTTTTTTTTTTTTATAAAATCCCGACTAGACAGAAATGCTTCTGTCATCTCGTCTCAGGAAACAACTTGTCTGACAACGCTTGGGCTTGGCTGTCACAAACAGACACAGAGTCGACCACGGTTGGATAATCATGCCAACCTGCGGCTTGTCAATGTCACAACATAAGTATTGCGATACTTTTGTTTGTGTAGATTATGTTAATTTTAATGAAAATTGCAGAGATGTGAAAAAGTAGTCTTTATATGTTGGCCAGCATTGCTGATTGTTTTAGGTATTGAGAGCGAAAGATACCTCTACGTCAAAAACCGCAGAGAATTGTAATTTCTTAATTATAGCTCAAGATTAAAACACAATCGAAAATCTGAGTAATCATAGCGCTGTGGTTTGGTGAGCCCTACACACTGATAAATGTATTTAACATTATAATCAGTATGATTGTGATTTTTATTTCATTAAATTACTAATGATATAAGTATCATAGTCACACTGATTATAATGTGTAATACATTTATCATTCAGTCAGTAGGGCTTATCAAACCACAGCGTTATGATTACTCAGATTTTCGATGTTGTGTTTTAATCTATAGATATAATTAAAAAATGAAAATCTTCTTCGGTTTTTGACGTAGAGGTATCCTTCGCTCTTAAATCTTTTTTATGACTTGGATACCTTGTTAGGTGTATTTTTTCATACTTCTAATTAATTAGGGTAGGTAAGCCAATTCGATACTACCATTTTGTATTTGTGAGAGATCCAAAAATACCAGTACAAGTATTAATTTACGCTGTCCGTAGCAGTAAGTTTTTTTGTGTCTCACAACGTACTCGACAGCTGGGTCATATGACGTCGACCAAATCAGAGCCATTGCACGTCGCCTCGTCAAAATAGAATTCAAATAATGAGGAGCTGGAAGGTAGAGGGACTTAAGGGCGGTTGGGGGATTGGTGGGCGTTTTGATCGCAAATAGGCCCGGCAAGTAGTAATAAGTGAAAAAGTAGGGAGAGGAGAAATGATAAAGCGAGAGTAAATAAAATGAAAAATAACAAAAGGATAAATAAAAGGAATTACACTACAGATTTAAGATGCACGAGAGCCCTCTTTGCGAGCACCGGTCACCACGAGGAGAAACCCACCTTGTTAGTTAAGTAGTTTGTTCAGTAAGGAAAAACACAGTTCACCTGTATTTTACACACCCCTGTTTATCTTCCCACCCCTCGTGTTTACCCGACACGGCACGCTAAATTAATTACCCGAGTTAGTCTTCTCGTAATCACAGCCACTTTAATCGTACACCCCGATAATCAACGGTGGTGTACTGGGTTCGAGGCGGTGTCGAGGGAGTTGTGTATACTGTGTAGTCTAGTTGCCGCAGTGCTGTGCGCAATCTTGCTGGCTGGGACGTAACGACCCCCCTCCCTCATTCCCCCCCTCCCCCCTCCCCCCTACCCCTGCACAAACACGGCTTGTCATTGCCAAGACGGGTTCGAGACGAAATAAGAAGGAAAACATTTACTTTGTTTAATCTATCTACTGTGGGAGACCGTTATGAAAAGGAGAGTGCTGTATCCAGGGTTCCTAAGCTTTGTCCGAGGCACTTTAGGTAGTTTTTGATAATGGTAAAGATAGACCTTCCAACGTATCACTAGAGGCGCTAGTGTCGCAGGGGTGGTCTTATTCTAAGAGTTAGTTTCTACATTAATGTTGGTTATACAGTTACCTGTTCTTACACACTCGTCTGTTAGGCACACCTTGTCGGCTGGAGACACTGGAACAAAATGGAAAGGCCTTAATTAGTATGCATAATAATTGTAATTTAATAGTGTTTCGTAGGAATACCCGTTATAGGGTGCACACCAGCTTTACCTGATGTGCCCCTCTTCAGGTGACTAACTAGGTTATTAGGGTGTTTGGATAGCTGGGAAGGAATGTCCGAGGGCTATGTTAGTAGGACTCAATCCCAGCATTCGCCTTTACGACAGAGGAAAACCTCGGAAAAAACCTTCAGTCAGGACTGCCGGTGGCCGGAATCGAACCGGTGACCTCCCGAATTAGAATCTCGCGTCTTACCGCTGAGCCACCTCTATCGGTGATAATAATATTTAATACGTGTTCTTTTACAAGAAAGACTTATGCAGGGCCGTATGCAGAGTCAAGTGTCAAGTTAAGTACAGGAATTGTTGCTATGGAATTGTTTTATCACATACTATTTTCCATAAGAAGTACAACTTCCATAGCAACCATAAACATATCACATTTCTATTATGAAATAATTTTTTTTGTCAGCGTATCAATAATCTTATTTATTTATTTATTTATTTATTTATTTATTTAATGTCTATCCTATTCAGTAATAAAAACTGATTTACAAAGGAGGACCTTAAATAAAACTAGGCTATGCAAACAATGAATAATATTGAAATCACAAATAACAGTAACAACAAAAACAAAACAAACTACTGTACTATGATTATAGTGTGATAATGCAAGGAATTGGACAAAAGTGTGGGTAGGTGTCTAGGTCTAGGCTTGTATCCTGCCTTGTGTGGTATTTTCTCTAAGCTATGGGCTTATTCTGGAGTCTAGGCTCTAGGCTTTGGGCTTCGTTATTAATATTGTATTTTTACAAAATTGTAATTTGGTATACTTAGATCCAAGCAGCAAATGTATTTATAGTATGCGCCCCGCCCTGTGTGTTTTTTTTTCATCACATTACTGGTGCACTAAAATGTTAAAATTTAATATAGAAACCAAACGAAAATGTTATTAGTTAAAGAAAAATAATGGCAAAGTCCTTAATTGTAAAGAAATTGCTTTGCACTGGCAATTCTCATCTCAGGTATTTTAATAAATATATTTTACTTTGCCATAGATTACATTTTGCACGTTCGGCAAAGCTCGCGTTCCGGAGCGATTTTATCACCTTTGATTTTGGAACGTCTTAACACGTTTAAACGCCGCTGTCAGCGTTTTTAATTGGGATTGTCAGTGTTTTTACTGGGACTACCGTTTGTGGGTGACGAGCAAAATGGCCTTTCGTGTTTCAGAGTGATGACAGATTTAATTAACCTATCAAAAGGCACTCGCGACTTGCGAGTTAGCGAGTAGAATTTTGGAGGGTTGAATTCATCAGTATGTTTAATTAATTATACAGGTCGTAAAAGGTTTGACCAGCTTTGGCTAACATTGTCCATACATATGATAAACAATACTAATGTACAATTGGCCCGGATATAATTTCCAGGTCCGGACAAACTTTTTCGACAATTGCAATCATTTCATAGTATGTGTAGATCTACTGTACAGAAAGTCCTGCTGCACACAGCTTCACCTATGTCAGTGGCGTATCCAAAGGAGGAGGGGAGGACGAACCCCCCTTTTCGCAAAAGGAAAAATGGGAAATTACCGTTTCGCTTTCAATAAAGAGAGTACTACACACCATACTTTATAATTTTTGTGTATTGTTGTAATTAAAAGCAAAAGTAATTACGAAAAACATGCAAATTTTTGAGGTTCCTTTTATTAGCGATGCTAAGGAGAAAATGTGTTGCTAGAAACTTAGTAATTTTCTTTCAGTTGGCCACTGTAAAACGCACAGATTTGCACCGAAAAGGCCTTGGCGAGAAATTTTTTGGCCGCCCCACTTATGTTTCGGTTCCGCTTTCTTAATATGGGTTGAACCTCCCCACCCCTTTTCCCAATTCCTGGACACGCCACTGATCTATGTGCCCTTCATACAACTATACATGTCTATTAGGGGATTTGCATAGTTGGAAAAGTATCCAGAATATGCGTTGCAATAGATATGCAGAAATGAAAACAGGCTGGCTGGAAAGAGGAGTTCAAAAGTTTCATACTAATCAACGGATTACGATGGAAAAACTCCATTAACGAAATTAACAAACCAATTATCGATAGAGATGGCTCAGTGCAGCAGCACAGTCATGCACTAGGCTTTAATTAGGGTGGTCGCCGGTTCTATACCCGCTACAAGCTATCATAACTGATGATGCTCATGAACAAGATATACACTTATCTTTTTAACATTCATTTCACTCATATACCTATAACTTTTTATTATCGCCTAAAACTATTTTGTTTAAACTCATATAAATGTAGTTCTTACTTCTTAGTCATAGTTTATACCATTAGTAACCAAACGATAGGGCCCAGTTAATTTCCAACTGGGTATTCATGTTTGTACCTACTTAATAGTTTTTCTAATTGTATTTCATACTGTATACAACACCACTTCCTGCCATAAGCAAGACAGATGTTACATCAAGGTTCCTTACCTGCGAGTGCCTCATGCACTCACTAGGAACCAATTTACTGTATATTTTAAGTGTATTGTATAACCTATTTGACAATAAAAAAACTTTCAACTTTCAAGCTAAAAGATAATGCTGGGTTTCAGTCATACTAAGAGCCCTCAGATATCCCCCCAAAGTACTGCTATACCTAGTTAGTCCTAATTAAAAGACGGAAACATAGTAGAACAGGTAAAACGTTATATAAAACCTAGTAGTTAGACTATACACTGTTCCTTGTCAAAATCAAAGAATTAAAACGCAATATTTCGAGCCCTAATCAGAGCTCTTCAACGGGCGAAATCACACTGAACTACAGGACAGAACACACTAAACACAGAACAGGACTAGTTAGTCCTGTTCTGAGATTCATGAATTGTCCCTGGACAGGTATCCTAAAAAAAATGATTATAATAACAAACCAATTATAACGAACTCAAATATTTGAAAACGTTTCTCGTATATATAAACTTTCATCCTTCCGTGAAACCACTTATCTTTTTCATTGTTATATCAATGCCAATATTGCAACAGAAAAATAATTAATTTCGTGCGGTTTTCATGTTGGTAGTAGTCTTTCCGCGCGATGGAGATTTAAGCCCCCAAAGCCTCCAAAGCCCCCCTCCCCCCCCCCCCCCCCCCCCCGGCTCGGGTCTATTCGCGCGAATCTGATTTCGTTTGTTCTCTGTGTATACCAACGTAATAATATATCAACCGTCTCTTCCGCTTCCGCTTGGCAGATTACCCACCCCCGGGGGTGGCTGGGCTGTGGGGGGTGGACGGGGTGGGGGTGGGGGACATCGATTCCCCGGGTCACCGGGATAGGAAGGGGTTAGGACCTTTGGGAGCGAATCCAACATCCCATGTCAACGTTATTGAAAATGAGTTGGACGAAGACTTTGGGGGCCGAGGGACGCCGCTTCGACTCCCGTGTTATGAGATTGGTTCTTAGTCCACCGAAAGAGGTGGGATCACCCCTTCTGATAGGGAACTTGCAACTGACGTCACAGCCGAACTACAACAATGTAACAAATGAATCGAACTGATGGACAAACAACGAGCTGTCAAAATAATAAAATTGCAACATTATGAAGAAAAGAAT
>CAMDTW010000453.1:0-76283 GCA_945910005.1 Isoperla grammatica | reverse complement strand
TTCCATCTCCTGACCTAGCCCGGGGTTGCTTAACTTCAGTATTCGTTTGGGAACCGGCAAAGCGACCGCGGCTAAACCGTTGGCTAGAATTATTTACAGGTAAACATATCATGACTGCTAAAAAGAAAACCTCTGCTCTCTATAATATTGAATTAAATATATAAATGCGTATTATTGGTTGCCGACCTAATTAGGCCAACTATTTATAGAACTGATTTTCAATGTGGAGATTTCAAATTTTATCATGTTCTCCGTGGATACAATGCCTACAAAGTCACCGTTTACACATTACCCACGCATTATGTAGGTAGATGTATATGTCATTTGCATAGTTAAAAAAAAACAGCCCGAACTGGGAATCCAACCCTAGGCCATCTGTATTGAAAGTCAAGACCAACGAGTATAGCACACATCTGTATTGTTGTTATTGGTCGAGAGTTGATTTCAAGAGTAAATATTCCCATTCAATTCACGGAACAACGAATCGTGGCTGACCTGAGCGTGTTGTATATTAACGATGTTCATGAAAGGCAGACATCTGACGTTAGCACAAAGTCTCGTTTTTCTAAACGTATCTGAATGAAGGAAATGTTTTATCCTAGCTTTAAATCTCAATTGGAAATACGTTGATGATATCAGAGCAAGTCCTACGATGATAAGATTAATTAAGTGTATGTAAAGTCACAAAAGAAAAATGTATCTTAGTGACTGAGTAGTGTCGGTCAAGAGGACATTATGACTGATAGAGATACAGTCAGTGGAGTGAGTGAGTAATTTACGTCAGGTTAGAAGTCAGTTATTCTCGATTTGACTGTAACAGTTACTAATGGGCTAAAGTATGTGAATTGTTTCGTTGCTAAGTAATGTTGCATCCCCCCCCCCCCCCCCACCACAACAACCACCATCCCCCATATTAAACAATCTAGTAGCTTCTCAAAGTTATTAACTGAGTTATGTAAGCTTATAAGCAAATAATTAGTTGTAATATGGTCGATATTGGAGAACGCTGTAGTAGCTAAGAATGTCGTGTATCACATCATAGAGCTGTCGAAACAGAGCCAGAGAAGACGTTTTGAAGAATACGGTCAATGTTTTTGTTTTGGCTTGTTTTCTGTTCGGACACAGTGAGTGTATCACTCTGTCTTGCGCCCGCTAGGAACCCCTTTCAATGAACTTAAGTGTCCGCTAAGAACCCTTTGAAAAAATTTACGTGCCCGCTAGGAACCGCTTTGAACGAACTTAAGTGTCCGCTAAAAACCCCTTTGAACGAACTTTAGTGCCCTCTAAGAATGTCTTCGAACGAACGTAAGTGCCCACTAAGAACCCCTTCGAACGAACTTAAGTGCCGGCTAAGAACCCCTTTGAACGAACTTAAGTGCCGGCTAAGAACCCCTTCGAACGAACTTAAGTGCCCGCTGAGAACCATTGTACGAACTTAAGTGCCCGCTTAGAACCGCTTTGAACGAACTTAAGTGCCCGCTAAAACCCCCTTTGAACGAACTTGAAGTACCCGCTAAGAACCACTTCGAACAAACATAAGTGCTCGCTAGCAACCCCTTTCAATGAACTTAAGTGCCCGCTAATGACCTCTTTCAACGAACTTAAGTGGCCGCTAAGAACCCCTTTGAACGAACGTAAGTGCCCGCTAAGAACCACTTCGAACGAACTTAAGTGCCCGCTAAGAACCGCTTTGAACCAACTTAAGTGCCCGCTAAGAACCCTTTTAAACGAACTTAAGTTCCAGCTAAGAACCCCTTTGAACCAACTTAAGTGCCCGCTAAGAACCCTTTTAAACGAACTTAAGTGCCCGCTAAGAACCTCTTTGAACCCGCTAAGAACCTCTTTGAACGAATTCTAAGTGTGCCTGTTGTATTCCTTTGACAACGACGTTGAATAAACCTCTCATTATATTCTACACGAGTTATTTATGTTTCAAGTATTAGCTCTCACGATTTCAATCCTCAAAGGAGGTAATTAGTTTCTGCTCAAGGTTTAGTCCTCAGCTCACAATGGTTTATATTCGTAGGGAATATTATACTATTTGTATCCTGTTGTTTGTATTTGGTTTGAGACAGTTTTCGTTACTTTGGCGTTGATGCTATTGATAGTCCTTTTATTTCTACATATCCAGTGTCTTCGATTGTCTGTTGCATGCATTCCAGTTTTCGTCTGTATCTACAACTGGCAATCACTCTTTCAACACAAGATCAAGATCCGGCACTATACTAGCTTTTCCTATCCACAGAACTAATATTTTAGATAATTCCTTCATAATACATGCTATACGCACCTGGAATGCTCTACCTGCAGAGATAAGAGATGTTTATCATGACAATTTAGGGTTATTCTGATTAAAAACTCACAATCACTATTTTAATAAAAATTAACACATCTGTTAAATACCAATTATGGCAGAATGTACTCGTTGGTAGTTGTAATGTGACCATGCTTCCCTTAATAATGTCAATGGAAAATAAATAGAGTGAATGGGATGGATGAATGAGACGTTGATTTTTGTTAGTGTATAAGTAGGTTGGATGTAAGAGAAGGCCCAACTGGCCTTAATCCCACCTTGAATAAAGACCATTATCTATCTATCTATCTATCTATCTTTCCTTTCCACATTCTTTCGTGCCTCATTCATCTATACCATTACTGTACTAGATGCTTAATTTTCGTATTTCAATGTTTTTAAACTACAATATAACTAGAGAACACGGGATAGGTCGCATTTTAATGGAAACAGAACACACTTACCACCCTGAACGAAATGCAAATATTAATCTAAAACATTTCATAGATATTCTAGCATTTTGTAACACCTGTCTTTACAAGGATGCAGCAATACGAATACAAAAACTATCATGTTGTTTTTTTTAAACGAGCTTGAATGTTAAACGTTTAGATGCAAAGTTTCTGCGCTCTCTGCAGATGCTCACTCATAAAATGACCAACACAACAGAATCATCCAATACCGCATGCTGCATAAGCAAATCGTTTAACCTACATTCAACGGTGCAAACGAACAGAAAAACACACACCAGACAGGCAATTTGCAACCTGCAGACGACAAATGAGTCCGCACAACTGTAAACGTGCTGTTTGCGCTTCTCTATGGGATTACACCGTATTACTCGACGAGTCTGATACTGTTAAGTGTGTATTGTGCACACAAGTCGCTCCAGCTGACCCACAAGTCTGACAATTACAAAGCACACGAGGCAAATTGAATAATTACATTTTTTTCACCTCCAGTTCCTCCCGTCTACAATGAAATAGAATCATTAGTGATCATTTACGACTGTTTATTGGTTACCAGTTAATAATAATAATAATTTTAAGGAATACCCGTTATAGGGTGCACACCAGCTTTACCTGATGGGCCCCTCTTCAGGTGACTAACTAGGTTATTAGGGTGTTTGGATAGTTCGGGAGGAATGTCCGAGGGCTGTTAGTAGGACTTAATCCCAGCATTCGCCTTTACGACTGAGGAAAACGTGGGAAAAAACCTACAGTCAGAACTGCCGGTGGCCGGAATCGAACCGGCGACCTCCCGAATTAGAGTCTCGCGTCTTACCGCTGAGCCACCTCTATCGGTGTTGCCAGTTAGTTACAAACACAGCGAGCGTGACTAATGAAGCTTGTACAATTTAGTAAGGGCCTGAAGCGGGTGTTACACGGAGAAGTAAGAAAAGTAAAAAGCAGAAAGTGAGGAGTAGAGATAGCTTGCAGCTTACGGGAAAAGAACAAATGTGAGAAGTTCTCTCCAAAGAAGGACAATGTTGAACAAGTGAAAAGTGAAAGTGAAAAGTCCCGTAAGCTACACGCTATCTCTACTCTTCACTTTCTGCTTTTTACTTTTCTTACTTCTCCGTGTAACACCCGCTTTAGTCTAAGGGCTAATTTCATCAAACTTTAATCCTGCGATTTTCTGTTAAGCGGAGACCAAAAATTGCGCCCGGTAGAAGCCACCATGCATTTTGTATATAATGTTTGTTGAAACCATGGTAACCAATCCGAGATTATCTTTGGTTAATTCGGGCCTAAGGGCCGGTTTCACCTAACTTTTGATCTCCGACTAGCTGCTTATCGGAGACTTGCTATGAACAAAAATGGCGACTGCCACGGATTATAACTGTAATGTTTCTTGAAACTATGGGTACCAAACCGAGAGGCCGGTTTTTCAATCGGGTCGTTAACGGGGCCGTTAGCTGACGGTCCGTAATCTTTAACCCAATAAACCCTATGCAGATAACGGACCGTCAGTTAACGGCCCCGTTAATAACCGATTGAAAAACCGAACCTAAGTCGGAGATTATAGCTGCCGTTACTGTGAGGGCGTTGGGAACGACGCGTTAGCTGCGTTACGTGCGTTGCTCGCGTCCAAGTAGCGCGATTCTTGGTAGACGTAATAACACGAGCAACGCAACCACATGACACATGTCATCCTAAATGTGTCTGTGATGGAAGAGACAAGTTGCAGTTTTTCTTTAACTTGTACCTTGAAATGTGGAAGAAAAAATGAATGTGGTTCGTAAAAAAAAAAAAAAAAGATTCTGTCGGCGATCAAAACACGGAAATAAACAAGTTTTGCATTGATGTATGGGTTCGTTCCGCGAGCAACGCGGTTGAAGCGGCAAACTCGCAATCTGATTGGTTGACGCGCCTGATGCGTTGCTCCCAACGCTCTGCAGTAACGGCAGCTTTAAAAGAAGTTGACTTCACGCGTTGTGAAAGAACGCCGGGTATCTGTTGATTGTTGGCGGTAGATATGAGTCTAATGACGTTGGGTCTAGATAACATGTGAAGCGGTGATGAGCCACAAGATGCCACCGTCAGGCGATTGGCTTCCAACTGAAGCAGCCTAATGGGGTGAATCAATTAGGGAAAGTGGAAGGGTGGGAGGGAGGGGAGGGGAGTCTACTGTGCGTATCGGAGAAGTGAGTGCGTCTCTAGCGATGCGCGTAGGGAGGGGGGACCTGTTGCAACGGGGTGGGGGGGGGGGAGGGGTGGGTAGGGGTATGACGCGACCGTCCCGCTGTGTTCAACACGGCTACTCGTTTCACTAGTAAATGTTTTTATATGATTTCATTTGGACAGTCCGTATTCATAGTCTACCGATTAAATACCAGTACAGATATTTGCTATCATAGATAATAGGCAACACGCGTACGATTTTTTTTGTTTAACCAAACACTTAGTTTAATAGTATTAGATACAAAAAGTATATTAATGCAAGTCGCACGTAAAAAAGAAATTTGTAAATAGGTTTAATGTGGTCGCATTTATTGAAGTTTAAACTGGGGATCTGAAACGCGTACAGGTGGCTGTGACGCAATGGTTCTGTAGACGTGGCAGAACAGACCAATCGCTGAGGCGGTGAGCGTACGCAGAACAAAACTATGACGTCAAATCCACTCTACATGGCGGCGGCTCGTTTTTCGCGCCCTTTTATTTATCGTTACTAAACCAATTATTTTGAGGCATAGACTGATCCGTTTTTCAAAATTCAAAGACACAAAATTATTAAATGAGAGACGAGGTATTTAAAAATCGATTAAAATTTTCATACGCGTGTTCCCTATTGTACCATAAAAATGTGATTATGTAATTTTATCTAGAATGACACGCACAAAACAATTGGGTAGCAACCTTGGATTTCAAAGGGGTTGGAGTAAATATCTTAATTGTTTGGTGGAGGTGCCGGGTAGAAATTATTCTGTTTACAAGCCTACATTTTACAATATATTGTCACAGCCTGTTAAATATTTATAAACCTAGAACTAACATGATTTCATCATGGCATCCACCAATCAGAAACGAGTTTTCCACTGAGAAAACAAGTACGCCGCGGACTAAATATTTACCCGGCATGTCATAATACCGGGCATAAGCGAAACCAAGTTGAAAGTCCAATGTTTCCAGTAAAAGATTTTATAAAACAGAATTTAAAACAGATCAGATGTGTTGTCTTGTACCCATGGTTGTATAACTAAAGTTGAGAAACTGTAAGAATGACGGCCCCCTCCATATCTCCTCCACAGCTACCCGACCCCCCTCAACTTCGTGACAACCTGACAAAATGAAATACGTAACTGAAAATCAGTTTGTTTCAGTTGTTTAGTTTGTTGTTGCACGGAGATTAGGGGGGGTCGTGTAGCAGTGGAGGGGATAAGGAGGGGGCCGTCATTCTTACAGTTTCTCAACTATACTCCTTCAAGCGAAGTGTTCTGCAAGAAAGCATCGTGTATATAAGCCACTTGATGGTGAGAATAGCGCCGTGTGCATATAAGTCATTGCTCGGTGAGAATAGCGTCATACGGAGATGATATCAATCTCCTGTTATCAGACCACAATAGAAGTTCTGTTCTGTGAAGCGCAGTTGTAGATCTCAGCTCACTATAGAAGGCTGTGACACCTACTGGACAGTTCGCTCCACATGTTCTGTGAGCCGCAGTTGTAGATCTCAGCTCACTATAGAAGGCTGTGACACCTACTGGACAGTTCGCTCCACATGTTCTGTGAGCCGCAGTTGTAGATCTCAGCTCACTATAGAAGGCTGTGACACCTACTGGACAGTTCGCTCCACATGTTCTGTGAGCCGCAGTTGTAGATCTCAGCTCACTATAGAAGGCTGTGACACCTACTGGACAGTTCGCTCCACATGTTCTGTGAGCCGCAGTTGTAGATCTCAGCTCACTATAGAAGGCTGTGACACCTACTGGACAGTTCGCTCCACATGTTCTGTGAGCCGCAGTTGTAGATCTCAGCTCACTATAGAAGGCTGTGACACCTACTGGACAGTTCGCTCCACATGTTCTGTGAGCCGCAGTTGTAGATCTCAGCTCACTATAGAAGGCTGTGATACCTACTGGACAGTTCGCTCCACATGTTCTGTGAGCCGCAGTTGTAGATCTCAGCTCACTATAGAAGGCTGTGACACCTACTGGACAGTTCGCTCCACATGTTCTGTGAGCCGCAGTTGTAGATCTCAGCTCACTATAGAAGGCTGTGACACCTACTGGACAGTTCGCTCCACATGTTCTGTGAGCCGCAGTTGTAGATCTCAGCTCACTATAGAAGGCTGTGACACCTACTGGACAGTTCGCTCCACATGTTCTGTGAGCCGCAGTTGTAGATCTCAGCTCACTATAGAAGGCTGTGATACCTACTGGACAGTTCGCTCCACATGTTCTGTGAGCCGCAGTTGTAGATCTCAGCTCACTATAGAAGGCTGTGATACCTGCTGGACAGTTCGCTCCACATGTTCTGTGAGCCGCAGTTGTAGATCTCAGCTCACTATAGAAGGCTGTGATGCCTACTGGACAGTTCGCTCCACATGTTCTGTGAGCCGCAGTTGTAGATCTCAGCTCACTATAGAAGGCTGTGACACCTACTGGACAGTTCGCTCCACATGTTCTGTGAGCCGCTGTTGTAGATCTCAGCTCACTATAGAAGGCTGTGATACCTACTGGACAGTTCGCTCCACAGAACCAGGGTGGGTTTACTCCGAGCTTTGAGAGCGACATGTGGAACTAATTCAGGTGTTCCATGAATCCACCAATCTCTTCTTTGTGTTGTGTATCTGAGTGTCAAGTTGTATGTTGTGTTTGTATTCTGTCTGATCCAATGGCGATTACGAATGAATGGTCAACGATTGCTCTGATTGGTCAGCGTGGATAGCAAGGGAAAAACACTTTACTACCTACCTAGTCCCAATTACACAATTTAAGGTACTATTAAAATGTTTATTTTTATCCAATCATCACAATCAATATTAGTATTTTTTTGATAGTTGCTATTTATATTGATAATATCAAACCCCACATTATTCTGAAATATTGATATGGATTATCATTTCAAAGATACAAACCAAAAACCTCAAATACCCACGCTTTTTAAACTATTGTATCGAACACTCTTATATCTTTGTTTAAAGGCATATTCGTTACCTCCTCACTTGGTCGGATTCATCGATGAATGGGATCTATTCGAGTCGTTTTAATACAATATAAATAATAAACCTTTATTTAGCTACAAGCAGCTATTAGATAACATATATTTTTTTATCCTTACACAAAATATAATTTACTATAATCTACTGTTATAACCAAAAACAAATAAACATTATCTACTCATGGTTGAGCCTAAGCTCTGTACAAAATATAATTTTTCTTAAGAGTATCTTAAGTGGCTCGTTGGTCCAGTGGTTAGCATCCCTGCTTCCAATGCAGAAGGTCCTGGGCTCATATCCCGGCTCAGGCAGAAATTTTTTAACATCTATTAAGGATTCAGTTCCATTACTTCTTGGCTTAGGAATAAGTAAACGGTGACTTTGGAGCCGTCCTAGCAACGAAGCACTCAAACTCAAATTTGTTCTGAATCGGTCTTGTTGATTCTGACATTTGTCCGCAGGTGTTCGCACTGTCCAATCACTGATTCATGTGTTTCACATTTGAAATATCGATCTTTGATTGGTTATCGCTCACTCGTCGATGGTGTTCGAAGCCTACAGGGTTGGTTGAGTCGCTTTAAATTAAAGTCCCCCACTGCAAATCAGTTTCGTTACTGAGTGGGTAGACTCTAAATGTGAATTTATTTTATTTTTATTTATTTATCTAGTAGAACTAACAACATAGGATGGTTGCGTCTCCCAATCAACTAATTGTCTCTCTCTTTTTGGTTACAGAACAACAAGGAAACCATGACAGACATTGTGCCCATATTCAAACTTAAGAACGGTAAGTTACGCACCCTATATATAGTGCTCATGCTCCGTAACCCTCTATATTTGAGCCAGCGCAAACAAATGGAAATAACTAACAGTTTTATTTCAATTTATTGTTACAAACTATCAAGACTTTACATTTTATGTGACGACATAAACAATGTTGTTGGAATGAATTCGCTACTCGTAGCTTCTATTTATTTGAAACGTTTATTGTCTTTCTCGCGTAAAATTTAATTTCAAACCCGTGTATAATATAATCAACTTTATGATATATGTACTACAAAAGCAATTTTTCATTTTTTAAAATACTGAACAGTTTCGTTTTAGTTTAGTTTTAAAGCTGCATACATTTTCGGAAACATCAAAGGAATGCTTGTACATAGTAGTTTAAATGAAAGTACACTAATCGTATAAGGCTGCATTTTTAACTAAAACAGTGTTCGTTTGTCTTTCGTGCAGTTGTAATTTTAAAACACTATATACCATGCCCTTCCTAAAACTTTTTTGAGCTATTTCAATTAATTACAATGTAATTAAATTGTTTTAAAGAAACATGACTGAAAACATTCAAAGCATCATACATAACCAGATACTAGTTTGTTTCATAAGTATCTAACTTTTGACGCAATTTTGTCAGCAGAACGCTGCGCTAAATTTTCCGCTAACGTAATTTTTTCCTTAAACATCAAAATGATAATTATATAAATAGCCTGCATTAGTTACGAATTACGATCAAGGGAACTTTGACATAATACAATCATTAAGTTTGAAAAAATCGAAAATCGATTGCTAGGCGACTCCATTGAGGTACCCTTCATCAATTATTGCCAAGGTCCGTCAATTAGATCCCCTGGTGGTGATTTGGTCGAGCTTCCGCTGGGGGATTGACGGACCTTGGATCAATGCATAATAATCAATGTTCCGAACAAAAGGCGACCAAATGTTATTAAAGACATACGCAACACAATATAATAATAAACGATATAGGTACAAGCAAACCGGGGGTGTATATTTGATATTAATTTTTTTAATCTGTTGGTCATGAAAAAATACTTTTTCCTGTTCTGTTCCTGTCATTTCAATACCCCTTTACAATTGAATACAGCTTTACCTAACTGTTTATTTTATATTAATATTATTATATCAAATATAATATTAATATTATATTAATAATTAATATTTATATTAATAATTAATATGAATATTATATTAGTAATTAATATATGATATTATATTAATACCCTAAATACCAAAACAGGTATTATCATATTTAATACCGCATAATATACTGGTTTGCGGGCGGTCGAAACGCTGAAAGCAGTGAAGATCTATATCCCACGGGATCATCCACAGCCCTCTTAACCCACAAACCTGCTCCATCTTGTTAGTCCGCCCCTTACAAGGCTGTGGTGTTCTCACCCGTGTTAAACGACCGAGTTAACTAACCAAGTTAGCTAACTAGATTACTCGGCCCTAATCGTGACTAACCTTCGTAGCTCAACCAGTTAATGTCGAGCTGGGTTCAACTCAGAGCTAATAACCTTGTGTCCTGTATCGTGGAGAGATTTTAATATAGAATGCTCTGTGATTGGTCGCCTTCATATGACGTCACAAAGAACTACATGCGTGTTCATGTTTTAAGGCCAATCCACACATGTCTTGTTGAAAATAAATGAATAAAATGTTCACGTTTAGAGTCTACCCACTCAGTAACAAGACTGATTTTCAGTGGGGGACTTAAATTTAAAGTGACTAAACCAACCCTGTAGGCTCCGAACATCATCGACGAGTGAGAGATAACCAATCAAAGATCGATATGTCAAATATGAAACATATGAATCAGTGATTGGACAGTGCGAACACCTGCGGACAAATGCCAGAATCAACAAGGCCGATTCAGAGCAACTTTGAATTTATTGAGTGCTTCGTTGCAAGGACGGCTCTAAAGTCACCGTTTACTTATTCCTAAGACAAGAAGTGATGGAATTGAATTCATATAAGAAGTTAAAAACTTTTGTCTGAAGCGGGATTTGAAGATTTTGATTATTATTGTTCAGCTGTGGGTGGTTTTCAAAGGACTAAAAAAACATAAAACATGAATTAAATTTCCCCATTTACGGGCGTACCGGCCGTTCAATATTCACATTTCCCCCTAAATTACAAAGAAAACAATTAATCGGCTTATTCTAATTTTTTACCAGACTTTAATCAACGTTATGATTTTTTTAATGTGACCCACATATTGATGTATTTTTTAAGTATACAGAAATTACTTATTTTAAATGTGTAAACATAATAATACAGCATTCTTGTCTGTAACTCCGTTTAGCAATTTTAATTTGAGTACCTTGTGAGATGAACTTGAATTAGAAAGCCGTTCCAAATTTAAAAAAAATCTGCTAGTTCGGTTGTGGACGCGAGAGTACTTTGCGTGACTGGTGGCGCTCTGCGGTTCTTTGAGCAACCGTTTCAATTGTAATCTTAGTTTTTGGGTTTGGCGCTGACTGCAGCGCAGCTAGTGAGAAAACTTGTCCTTCCTGGCGATGGAGTGGCCTTAAATCCCGGCGTAACTAGTCTCATCATAGACTTTTCATAGACCATTTTGAAAATGTTCCGTTGATAGGTTAGAATCACTGTCCTGTAAATCTTCAATGATAACAATGCACAACAATTAAAAATATAAAATCAAGGTTCGTGCGCGTAATATTTGAAAACTAGTTTTTAATCGTTCTGCATTGTTGTTATAAAAGATGGATATGATCGTGTTTTCCAGTGGTGCACTGGACCGCACTGAGTGCGCCCTTAACAATTATAACAACAGTACACAACAATACAATAGACGCACCAGTGCGCACTCAGTGCAGCTCATTGGAGAACGTCATGAGACCAAATACTGTAATAGACGCTATCGCTTAATTAATACAAGAAACTGGGCCCGTTTAACATTGAGCGCGTGGCCAAAGAAGTTCACGTATACAGTTGAACACCAAGCCGCTAGATCGCAAACCAGTCGATAACAAAATTTGGCAGCTTTAGATGCAGCGAGTGAACTTCTTGGCGTCGATCATTCCCCTAGTTTGGATCCAAGCTGCTAGGACAGCTGTCGCCAGAAATTGACTGAAAAAGCGATAGCGCCTTTTACAGTATTTGATGAAATCATTTTTGAAAAAATATGTGTATTTAAATTCTTAACATGTTTTGTTTACGATGTACTAAATTTTATTTTCTGAATTATTTTCCAGGCTATGGCGCCACGACACCAAGACATCGCTCACCTAATCACTCGCCTAGGAACAGATCCCCAGCACACTCGCCTAGAAACAGATCCCCCGCTCACACGCCTAGAAATAGATCACCTACACATTCACCTAGAGCAAGATCCCCTTCATATCCGTCATTGCAAAGACCAAAATCACCTCCATATTCGCAAAGACCGAGATCTCCTTCGTATTCGCCTCTGCCTAGGCCTAGGTCGCCTACATATTCGCCTTCTCCGCGGGCGAGATCCCCTTCTTACCCGTCCTTGACGAGACCAAAGTCGCCTCCATATCCTCAGAGACCGAGGTCACCTTCTTACCCCCCCTCGCCCAGGCCAAGGTCACCCCCATATCAACAAAGACCAATATCCCCTCCATATTCGACCAGACAGAAATCCCCTACACGTTCGTTAAGGCAGCGGTCTTCGCCTAGAACGAGGACATCTAGATCACCCAGGCCTAGGTCGCCCACATATTCGCCCAGGGCGAGGTCGCCCACGTACTCACCGCGTCCTAGATCGCCCACGCAGTCGCCCACGCATTCGAGCACGCCGTCACCGCTACACAGAACGCCCATCAGTCCAGACCTACCCATGCTTAGTGGGCCACTCACAGACGCTTCGTCTTCGTCGTCCATAGCGCGAGGCGGTAACGCACCAATCACAGAGGTTGTTACAATACCAGGCGCACATGTCTGCGCTGTGCACTTAAGTATACCGTACTTAAGTGTATCTTTAAGTATGTACTCAAGTATGTGGTTGTGTGTTCTTAAGTATACCATACTTAAATATACCATACTTAAGTATGTATTACTTAAGTATACCATACTTAAGTATGTATTACTTAAGTATGTATTACTTGAGTATTGCATACTAAAGTTTGTATTACTTAAGTATACCTTACTTAAGTATACCATACTTAAGTATGTATTACTCAAGTATCTATTACTTAAGTATATATTTATCTTATCTAAGTACTTGAAAATCTCACGTCGACTACACATACTAATACTTAAATACGTTACTTAAGTACATAGTGTGGACTAACTGATATCCCAGCTTATTAGTTCACGTCACGTGCTTGACATACTTCGGCACTGATACGATAGGTATAAGACTATGATAGGACTCTCTCATACTTAACATATTCTTTGCTGTAACGATCATAATACAGAGATTCTTACGCCCACTCTAGGTACTATATGCGTTGCAATAATGGACATATACCACGGAGGTAAATATATTGTATATTTATTATTCAGAGCGTTTTAGCAGTGTACCGTAGAGGTAATGGTTTTCATTTCAATAGGCCTAAGTGCATCCATATAGAACTTTGTTTTTTTTATTTACCTATAGCATAGGTTATAATAATTATATATTCATCATAGTATTAATCGATGAATAGTTAAACAATTGCGAAGGTTATTTATTTGCGAAAATAAGTAGAATAAACATCAAACTAACCGGTAGTGTATATTGATCTTTTTTTTAAATACAGTATATTCGTTAGCTACTTATCGTTTATAATCTGTTGGTCCCAATGAAATTATGGTAGAGTCGTAAGATGACTTTGCTCCTATGTTGTAAAAAGAGCTTATTGCACAAGTATTGGCAGTGACAACAAGTAGTATAGGCACTAGGCATTAGGCACTAGACATTAGGCACTAGGCATTAGACATTAGGCATTAGGCATTAGGCATTAGTCATTAGGCGCTAGGCACTATTAGAAGGAAACCACGTACGTTACCGTATTATATGAGAAGATCAAACAAACATGTAGTTCATTGTCATTTTAAATATAATTAATTTATGCAGACAATTTGGACTAAGCACTGGTATCCTTAAAGGGACGATCTCATCTTTAAAAAACGTTTGGTTATAATATAAAATATAGTCCTATAAAAACGTTTTGTAAGTGTAGAAATATTTTGTAAATGATGGAACGATTCAGGAACGATTTGAGTAATTTTCTATCTGACGTCACTGCATGCTAATCTATCTGGCCAGTTGGGGACTTTATATACGTGCTCGGTCCCCGCCTAGTGACGTCACTGCATGCATGGTAATCTGTATGGCCAGTTAGGGACTTTATTTACGTGCACGGCCCCCGCCTAGTGACGTCATTGCTGGCTTAATGGATCCCTTGTAGTGATATTTAAAAACTTTATAACTTCACTTTCAGATATCCTATCAAACTGAATCAAAGACAGATTGATATATGATGGTATTGTCAATAATATGACGTGCAGTTCAAAAAACATGAGATGGTCCCTTTGATTTGATCGGTGCTCGTTATTGATTGTATAGTTATGTTACATCTATTTTAATGTGGTTTCTTTGTGCCCACAGATGAGTCCTCTGAGCGCAGATACGCCCAACCCTAGTGGACCTATTTCGGAGGTAATTTGAATACCAAATACATACCATACCCGCATACAAACATCGTCTTTAATAACCGACTTGTTTCTTTCCGAATAATAATAATCATGTTTGGTAGTTATAGAGTGCACACAAGTTTTACCCGATGTGCCCCTCTTCAGGTGACTAACTGCATTGGATAGCTGGGGGCAATTAGTAGGACTCAATCCCAGCATTTTCCTTTACGACTGAGGAAAACCTCGGAAAAACCTTCAGTCAGGACTACCGGTGGCCGGAATCGAACCGGCGACTTTCCGAATTAGAGTCTCGCGTCTTACCGCTGAGGCACCTTATCTGTATTTCCGAATGAGCCCAAGCAGATTCAAACAACAAATTACAAAGCAGTGAGAAGTAACAAGAAGCATGTGATTGTTTGTAAAAAGTTCAAGCAAACGTAATGCATGATTATTTGATGCTAAAAACAATTAAAGTACACAATTACTTCTTATAAGTTAAAATATAAATCCCAGTTTGCTTGCTTGCTTCAAAGGCCATATATATTTATACAGTATAAGAAAATAATTAAATTATTCATGAAACTTGTATTATAAAAATGATACACATATGACAACTCTTTGTTAAAATTCCGGTAATTTCGGTAAACACGCTACCTTTACACTAAATTATAGAAAATGTATACAAATCTACTTCAAACATTTATTTCTAATAAGAACAATATTTCCCGTCATGAATTTCTTCTTGACAAGTTCAAATTCAGACCAAATGTCCATCGGTTCCTCTGTACATAACGTTTGTACTCTTTATTATGTTTTAATAATCTGTAATCATGTATTTTAATTAGTTTGAATAGATTAGTTTAGACTATTATCTCACATACACACTCGTCGGATAAGTGTTTATCTGTGTAATCAGTACAGATTAATGTGGAATAAAGAGAAATCATCGTACGCTACGAAGTGTTAACCCTTGCATTACTAGTGTAGCCATTTGGCAACAGCCGAATAAAACATTTCTCCCAGCTTTCAAGTACACCCCAATTGATTCTCACTGATTCAAAAAACTTTGGTTCAAAGTTTTCCCTTCTGCACATTTCTTCCCGGTTTCTTTACTATTACTGGTATACCTATAGGCACCTTGTGTTAGTACATACAGCGCTATATGTGGCCAAATTTAGCAACAAACTGCTGAAGATTTCATTCCGCGGTTGAAAATGGTGCTGGATAATATTGTGATATATCTTGTTTTTGTTTGGTGTTTGTTTTGTTTTTTATTGTTGATGTGTATTTATTTTGTATTGTTGTTTTGTTTTGTGCTTTTGTTTTGGCTTTTATTGTCTTGTTTTGTTTGTGTTTGTTGTGTGTTATTTCATTTGTTGTTTTTACGTCTAAAACGTGTCCTGATTAAAATGGTGGCTTGCCTTTTTAAGATTTACTGATGGGATTCATAATCTGCACGAAAATTTTAAAACCCGTATTTAATTAAACAATTTTCACAATTTCCCTTTATTGACGTAGGAAGAACGACACTGCTTCAGCAGGTTGTTGCGCGACTTTGCCACTTGGAGCGCTTCATTCGTTTTCACTAGCGCCATCAGTGGCCAATCTCGGTGCCTATTGGGTTTAACACAAAATGGAGATGTGTAAAAAGTAAACAAAAGACGGATATTTTTAAATGTCCCGGAAAATTGCAATATTAATAATACTCTCTGGGTTAAACTTAAAAATTGGAAGAATATTACAATGTTTCAGAAATTATAATCTTAAACGTGTTTGTCAAAAAAATAAATTTCCCTTAAAATTTTTGAAAATACTGAAAATCCAAAATTTCTCCAAAATTCGTTAAAGTTAAGATTTTTTATTAAATTTTGAAAAATGTTTTACCATATGAAATAATTAGAATTTTTAGATTATGAACTTGAACATTCATTATACCTTACAAAAGTAATCCAGGATTGCAAGGGTTTTAACGTGCTCGTCTGCGCAGGTCCCGAGCCCGCAGATGTCCCGCATAGCCTGGGTGTTGAGGACTCTCCTACTGGGCAGCGGCCACGCCGGAAGTGCGTCCTCGTGGCTACGTGACCGGAAACACTCGAACCACGTGTACAGACGCTGCGCCCTGGGCACGGAGCTCACTGATTGGCTGATGACGATGTCACCCACCAAGCTGACTAGGCCTCAGACTGCCTCCATGTGGCAGGCCTTGCTGGAGGAGGGGGTGATAACACACGGTAGGTGGGTCACTAGCTGACTAGCTGACTAGCTGACTAGGCCTCAGACTGCCTCCATGTGGCAGGCCTTGCTGGAGGAGGGGGTGATAACACACGGTAGGTGGGTCACTAGCTGACGAGGCCTCAGACTGCTTCTATGTGGCAGGCCTTGCTGGAGGAGGGGGTGATAACACACGGTAGGTGGGTCACTAGCTGACTAGCTGACTAGCTGACTAGCTGACTAGCTGACTAGCTGACTAGCTGACTAGCTGACTAGCTGACTAGCTGACTAGCTGACTAGCTGACTAGCTGACTAGGCCTCAGACTGCCTCAATGTGGCAGGCCTTGCTGGAGGAGGGGGTGATAACACACGGTAGGTGGGTCACTAGCTGACTAGCTGACTAGCTGACTAGCTGACTAGCTGACTAGCTGACTAGCTGACTAGCTGACTAGCTGACTAGCTGACTAGCTGACTAGCTGACTAGCTGACTAGCTGACTAGCTGACTAGCTGACTAGGCCTCAGACTGCTTCCATGTGGCAGGCCTTGCTGGAGGAGGGGGTGATAACACACGGTAGGTGGGTCACTAGCTGACTAGCTGACTAGCTGACTAGCTGACTAGCTGACTAGCTGACTAGCTGACTAGCTGACTAGCTGACTAGCTGACTAGCTGACTAACTGACTAGCTGACTAGCTGACTAGCTGACTAGCTGACTAGCTGACTAGCTGACTAGCTGACTAGCTGACTAGCTGACGAGGCCTCAGACTGCCTCTATGTGGCAGGCCTTGCTGGAGGAGGGGGTGATAACACACGGTAGGTGGGTCACTAGCTGACTAGCTGACTAGCTGACTAGCTGACTAGCTGACTAGCTGACAAGCTGACTAGCTGACTAGCTGACTAGCTGACTAGCTGACTAGCTGACTAGCTGACTAGCTGACTAGCTGACTAGCTGACTAGCTGACTAGCTGACTAGCTGACTAGCTGACGAGGCCTCAGACTGCTTCCATGTGGCAGGCCTTGCTGGAGGAGGGGGTGATAACACACGGTAGGTGGGTCATTAGCTGACTAGCTGACTAGCTGACTAGCTGACTAGCTGACTAGGCCTCAGACTGCTTCTATGTGGCAGGCGCTGCTGGAGGAGGGGGTGATAACACACGGTAGGTGGGTCTCTAGCTGACTAGCTGACTAGCTGACTAGGCCTCAGACTGCTTCTATGTGGCAGGCCTTGCTGGAGGAGGGGGTGATAACACACGGTAGGTGGGTCGCTAGCTGACTAGACCTCAGACTGCCTCTATGTGGCAGGCCTTGCTGGAGGAGGGGGTGATAACACACGGTAGGTGGGTCATTAGCTGACTAGCTGACTAGCTGACTAGCTGACTAGCTGACTAGGCCTCAGACTGCTTCCATGTGGCAGGCCTTGCTGGAGGAGGGGGTGATAACACACGGTAGGTGGGTCATTAGCTGACTAGCTGACTAGCTGACTAGCTGACTAGCTGACTAGGCCTCAGACTGCTTCTATGTGGCAGGCGCTGCTGGAGGAGGGGGTGATAACACACGGTAGGTGGGTCTCTAGCTGACTAGCTGACTAGCTGACTAGGCCTCAGACTGCTTCTATGTGGCAGGCCTTGCTGGAGGAGGGGGTGATAACACACGGTAGGTGACTAGCTGACTAGCTGACTAGCTGACTAGCTGACTAGCTGACTAGCTGACTAGCTGACTAGCTGACTAGCTGACGAGGCCTCAGACTGCCTCTATGTGGCAGGCCTTGCTGGAGGAGGGGGTGATAACACACGGTAGGTGACTAGCTGACTAGCTGACTAGCTGACTAGCTGACTAGCTGACTAGCTGACTAGCTGACTAGCTGACTAGCTGACGAGGCCTCAGACTGCCTCCATGTGGCAGGCGCTGCTGGAGGAAGGGGTGATAACACACGGTAGGTGGGTCGCTAGCTGACTAGCTGACTAGCTGACTAGCTGACTAGCTGACTAGCTGACTAGCTGACTAGCTGACTAGCTGACTAGCTGACTAGCTGACTAGCTGACTAGGCCTCAGACTGCCTCAATGTGGCAGGCGCTGCTGGAGGAGGGGGTGATAACACACGGTAGGTGGGTCGCTAGCTGACTAGCTGACTAGCTGACTAGCTGACTAGGCCTCAGACTGCCTCAATGTGGCAGGCCTTGCTGGAGGAGGGGGTGATAACACACGGTAGGTGGGTCACTAGCTGACTAGCTGACTAGCTGACTAGCTGACTAGCTGACTAGCTGACTAGGCCTCAGACTGCCTCCATGTGGCAGGCGCTGCTGGAGGAGGGGGTGATAACACACGGTAGGTGGGTCACTAGCTGACTAGCTGACTAGCTGACTAGCTGACTAGCTGACTAGCTGACTAGGCCTCAGACTGCCTCCATGTGGCAGGCCTTGCTGGAGGAGGGGGTGATAACACACGGTAGGTGGGTCGCTAGCTGACTAGCTGACTAGCTGACTAGCTGACTAGCTGACTAGCTGACTAGGCCTCAGACTGCCTCCATGTGGCAGGCCTTGCTGGAGGAGGGGGTGATAACACACGGTAGGTGGGTCGCTAGCTGACTAGCTGACTAGCTGACTAGCTGACTAGCTGACTAGCTGACTAGCTGACTAGCTGACTAGCTGACTAGCTGACTAGCTGACTAGCTGACTAGCTGACTAGCTGACTAGCTGACTAGCTGACTAGCTGACTAGCTGACGAGGCCTCAGACTGCCTCCATGTGGCAGGCGCTGCTGGAGGAGGGGGTGATAACACACGGTAGGTGGGTCTCTAGCTGACTAGCTGACTAGCTGACTAGCTGACTAGCTGACTAGCTGACTAGCTGACTAGCTGACTAGCTGACTAGCTGACTAGCTGACTAGCTGACTAGCTGACTAGCTGACTAGCTGACTAGCTGACTAGGCCTCAGACTGCTTCTATGTGGCAGGCCTTGCTGGAGGAGGGGGTGATAACACACGGTAGGTGGGTCACTAGCTGACTAGCTGACTAGCTGACTAGCTGACTAGCTGACTAGCTGACTAGCTGACTAGGCCTCAGACTGCTTCCATGTGGCAGGCCTTGCTGGAGGAGGGGGTGATAACACATGGTAGGTGGGTCACTAGCTGACTAGCTGACTAGCTGACTAGCTGACGAGGCCTCAGACTGCTTCCATGTGGCAGGCCTTGCTGGAGGAGGGGGTGATAACACACGGTAGGTGGGTCACTAGCTGACTAGCTGACTAGCTGACTAGCTGACTAGGCCTCAGACTGCCTCCATGTGGCAGGCCTTGCTGGAGGAGGGGGTGATAACACACGGTAGGTGGGTTACTAGCTGACTAGCTGACTAGCTGACTAGCTGACTAGCTGACTAGCTGACTAGCTGACTAGCTGGCTAGCTGGCTAGCTGACTAGCTGACTAGCTGACTAGCTGACTAGGCCTCAGACTGCTTCTATGTGGCAGGCCTTGCTGGAGGAGGGGGTGATAACACACGGTAGGTGGGTCACTAGCTGACTAGCTGACTAGCTGACTAGGCCTCAGACTGCCTCTATGTGGCAGGCGCTGCTGGAGGAGGGGGTGATAACACACGGTAGGTGGGTCACTAGCTTACTAGCTGACTAGCTGACTAGGCCTCAGACTGCTTCCATGTGGCAGGCGCTGCTGGAGGAGGGGGTGATAACACACGGTAGGTGGGTCGCTAGCTGACTAGCTGACTAGCTGACTAGCTGACTAGCTGACTAGGCCTCAGACTGCCTCAATGTGGCAGGCCTTGCTGGAGGAGGGGGTGATAACACACGGTAGGTGGGTCTCTAGCTGACTAGCTGACTAGCTGACTAGACCTCAGACTGCCTCCATGTGGCAGGCCTTGCTGGAGGAGGGGGTGATAACACATGGTAGGTGGGTCACTAGCTGACTAGCTGACTAGCTGACTAGGCCTCAGACTGCCTCCATGTGGCAGGCCTTGCTGGAGGAGGGGGTGATAACACATGGTAGGTGGGTCACTAGCTGACTAGCTGACTAGCTGACTAGGCCTCAGACTGCCTCCATGTGGCAGGCCTTGCTGGAGGAGGGGGTGATAACACACGGTAGGTGGGTCACTAGCTGACTAGCTGACTAGCTGACTAGCTGACTAGGCCTCAGACTGCCTCCATGTGGCAGGCCTTGCTGGAGGAGAAGGTGATAACACACGGTAGGTGGGAACAGATTGTCAAAGATGCCTACGTAAATAGATGCTTCGTGAGAGAATTTGAGAGAGATTTGAGATGAGATGAGTATATTGTTGCTTGATGGAAGACAAAATGTTTGGATGCTAGAGGACTAGATCCCATATAAGTAGACTTGCTAGATGCAAGATGAATATTAGTAGATGATTATAGTTGACTTTATGCTATATAAACAAATAAAACATTATTATTGGCAAGTGCAGACTGAAATTGATAATTGTTATTTCCTTACTAAATGAATAACATGTATTTGTATGTATTATTTACCCTGTCAGTAACACAACAACTAAGTGTTAGGGGTGAGGGGGGGGGGTGAGCGGCTGACTGACATTTTAAACTGTTTTTTTATTTTCCTCATTGCTCTAACGTCTACAAAGTAATCGTTTACTTTTATACTACTATTATCTCATCATCTCATCATCTGTTTGCGATGTTGCGTAATGAGAAATCAACATTCATGTCGCTATTGCAGTGACCGGTGAGCAGCCCTTCAAGGACAAGGCCTTCCTCTACCAGTTCTGGCAGGACATCGAGGGGGGCGGTGGCCTCCCCTCGGACAACGACATCAAGCAGGCTGAGGAGCAGTTTAACAACAGCCTGGAGGTGTTGGCTCAACGCGGACCCGACGCTCACATGAGGATGTTGCTCAGGAAGCCGTGAGTAACTGTTGTACTTGTTGTTGTCATGTTTAACAACAGCCTGGAGGTGTTGGCTCAACGGGGCCCCGACGCTCACATGAGGATGTTGCTCAGTAAGCCGTGAGTAACTGTTCTACTGGTTATTGTCGTGTGTGGAGGAGCAGTAAAACAAATGAATTGAACTGGTGGATAAGCCACTGGTTATCAACAAAAGAACGTTGCGTGTATATGAGAAAAAGGCTTCCACCAGTTCAAGTTTTTGACGTCACATCTAAGAAGCCTATTCCACGCTCATACTCTTTTATTTTAGTTTACAGCATTTGTGTCTGTATTATTTTCCCCCAAATTTTACCACAAGAGGTTTGATCAAGCATATTTTTTAATTCTACATAATCTTTCTACCTGAATGTTACCAAATTATGTTTGATGAAGCATCTATTTGATTCTAAACTCTTCGCTTTGAATTAAGTTTTCCAATAGCGAATTCCTATTTTCTCATAGAATAATAACACTCCCATGATTGACAGTTTTAAAATGTTCTATAAATGAACATTATGTGAGGGTATAATATACTGTTGGTATAACACTCCATAAGACATCGTCTTAAATCATTTTTTGACAGTATACACTGAAGTTGTTGAAAGACCTAACCAAAAATTATGTATTTGAATTGGTTGCTACTCAGTGATTTGTCCAATGATTGTATTGAACCCAATACTGCATCCTCACGTTGTAACCTCTTCTCCAATAGCAGTATTGCAACATTTGTGACGTCAGCAACAAGTGGTGACACCTTGTTTCCTCTACAGGACCCAGGACAGGACCGGAGACGACCTCGAGGCGATCTATGAGGAGCTGCTCCAAGTCAAGGCTCTGTCTCATCTCACCAACTCTGTCAAACGAGAGCTTGCAGCTGTCGTCGTCTTCGAGGCTCACTCCAGGGTGGGGACCGTGTGTAAGTATCTTTCTATTGGTCACCGCTTTGTGTCTGCTTTTACTGCACTTACAATTGGTAAAACAACGCGGGAGGAGAAAGAACGCGCGAGTAGGATCCGTCTCAATCTAGGGCATTCGACAGTAGATGTCCGATGACAAGTGGTGAGATAACGCGAGAGGAGACCTAAATGCGCGAGTAGGAGCCATCTTAGTCTAGGGCTGAACCATTCTACAGTGGATGTCCGATGACAAGTGGTGAGATAACGCGAGAGGAGACCTGAATGCGCGAGTAGGAGCCGTATTAGTCTAGGGCTGAACCATTGTACAGTGGATGTCCGATGACAAGTGGTGAGATAACGCTAGAGGAGACCTGAATGCGCGAGTAGGAGCCGTCTCAGTCTAGGGCTGAACCATTGTACAGTGGATGTCCGATGACAAGTGGTGAGATAACGCGAGAGGAGACTTGAATGCGCGAGTAGGACCCGTCCCAGTCTAGGGCTGAACCATTCTACAGTGGATGTCCGATGACAAGTGGTAAGATAACGCGAGAGGAGACCTGAATGCGCGAGTAGGAGCCGTCTCAATCTAGGGCTGTACCATTCTACAGTGGATGTCCGATGACAAGTGGTGAGATAACGCGAGAGACCTGAATGCGCGAGTAGGAGCCATCTCAGTCTAGGGCTGAACCATTCTACAGTGGATGTCTGATGACAAGTGGTGAGATAACGCGAGAGGAGACCTGAATGCGCGAGTAGGAGCCGTCTCAGTCTAGGGCTGAACCATTGTACAGTAGATGTCCGATGACAAGTGGTGAGATAGCGTGAGAGGAGACCTGAATGCGCGAGTAGGAGCCATCCAGTCAAGGGCTGGACCATTCTACAGTGGATGTCCGATGACAAGTGGTGAGATAACGCGAGAGGAGACATGAATGCCCGAGTAGGAACCGTCCTAGCCTAAGGCTGAACCATTGCATACAGTGGATGTCCGATGACAAGGTGGTGAGATAGCGCGAGAGGAGACCTGAATGCGCGAGTAGGAGCCGTCTCAATCTAGGGCTGTACCATTCTACAGTGGATGTCCGATGACAAGTGGTGAGATAACGCGAGAGAAGACCTTAATGCGCGAGTAGGAGCCGTCTCAGTCTAGGGCTGATCCATTCTACAGTGGATGTCCGATGACAAGTGGTGAGATAGCGCGAGAGGAGACCTGAATGCGCGAGTAGGAGCCGTCTCAATCTAGGGCTGATCCATTCTACAGTGGATGTCCAAAAACGAGGGGTGCGATAACGCGAGCGGAGAACGGAATGCGCGAGTAGGAGCCGTATCAGTCTAGGGCTGAACCATTGTACAGTGGATGTTCGATGACAAGTGGTGAGATAACGCGAGAGGAGACCTGAATGCGCGAGTAGGAGCCGTCCAGTCTAGGGCCGACTCAATCAGGGCCCAGGGCTCCTACTGTAGACTGTGACGGATGCCGGCAGTCCGCTTCTTTGCAGGGTGGGGAAAATGAATAATAGCAGGATTTAAAAAAATGGCCGGCGCTCCACGACAAGCATAACTGTTGCGTGTTGTGTGTCCATCTAGTGTTCAACCAGGGCGACGAGGGTCGGTCCTGGTACATCATCCTCTGCGGCTCTGTGGACGTAGTCATCAACGACAAATATAACTGTTGCGTGTTGTGTGTCCATCTAGTGTTCAACCAGGGCGACGAGGGTCGGTCCTGGTACATCATCCTCTGCGGCTCTGTGGACGTCGTCATCCACGGCAAGGGGGTCGTCACTACCCTCAAGGAGGGGGATGACTTCGGCAAGCTGGCGCTCATCAACGACGCACCCAGGTACGCCACCATCTTGCTTTACGTCACTGGACCTTAGTGGGTGTATGTCACCCTACTCTACGGTACCCCGATGTCTGTCGGTTCATGTGTCCTTAAAATGCTTTAATATTGTCAAACAGAAAACCAAGATATGTCATTCCCCGAAGAATTTAATTCTCTTGCTTATAGAATGTTTCTCTATTCTAATAAATATTCCCGTTTTTCAAATTAACTTATTTAATTGCGAAAGGTGTGTTGCAACCACACCATACAAACGGTAAAAAAATTAATTTGAAAAATGGAAATGTTTATTGGAACAATGAGATCAACACAAGAAAGATAACCTATTTTTTGTTCAAATTTTTGACGAGTTTTTTAAAGAATTTTAACCGACAGTTTCAAAGCGTTTTAAAGAATTTCAACCGACAGAAACCAGGGCCCGGATTCACAAGAGGTCCTAAGTCTTATTTTGGTCTTATCTCTAAGACCGGCCTAACTTTGCATCGCTTGTAAAACCAGACTCGGATCACATGAAAAAGTAATTAATTTCTGGCGAGAACAAGATGCAATGAACTTTCCAATAATATATTTTAAAATTTGTTCTCAAATATTTTCCTGGTTTTATAAGAGGTTCTTGCCCAAGGACTGCTACCTTATCGTGGTGGGCAGGTTTGCGTGCTTTGGTGATCCCGAGAGCTATGCCGGCGGAAGCGTATGCTTCTGGTAGGGCCACCCTAGCCGGACTGGTCAAGGAGGAGGAGTCAGACGAAATGCAGTCCACACCCAAATCCCCTTCCTCCCCCTTCCCCTTTCCACCCCGCCCTCCAATTGGCCCCTTTTCTCCAAACAGCCCCCTTTTTCATCTTCATATATCACCCACTCATTGTCTCGATAAGCCTCGTTGCAAAAATATGAGACGTTAAGCCCAAATAATCAAATCATTAATCATTTATTAGAGGTTCAAAGTTAGGCCGGTCTTAGAGATAAGACCAGAAAAAGACTTAGGACCTCTTGTGAATCCGGGCTCTGGTGTTGAAATCTAGTGAAGTTTCTGCATCAAGTTGTCTAATGATGAGATATTGATTAGCTACGTGTAACGAGGCGATGTTCAGCTGATGTCTGTGTTGTCAGGGCCGCCTCGATTGTGCTGCGAGAGAAGAACTGTCACTTTCTCCGCGTGGACAAGACCAACTTCAATCGCATCCTTCGAGACGTCGAGGCCAACACCGTCAGACTCAAGGAACATGGCAACGACGTGTTGGTGCTGGAGAAGATATCTCCAGGCCACGCCCACTCTCACTTCCAGTGAGTATTATGACCTCTGTCACCTAGCAAACCCGCTTTAAAATTAAAGTTTACAGATTGTAAATTTAATATGGTATGATTATTGGTACAATAACATGTATACTGTACTCTACGTTCCACAACATGTTAAATATGAGCTACCACTATAAAATCCCATAGTGTATTCTATTTAATTATGTATACCTCAAATTTGTTCGTCAAAGAATAAACGACTAAAAAAAGAAACACACCTTTAAAATGATTAGCTCATAAATTCTGAAACATGTATTATGTAGGTCTTTATTTAGCCATAGATAAATACATACTTGTATACATCTAATTAAGCTTTACTTGAATGTCTCTCCTTTTGAAAGACAAAGCTATCTTACAATCTGACATAAAACTAGGCATCTGTAGAGAAAGGTATAGGCTATATAGTTATGTACACCGATGTTTTCCATCACATCACTTTGTTGCCCCTCGATTATTCAAATTCGTTACATTTGCCTTTGTGAATAATTTTAACAAATGACGGAGGTCTTCCAGCAAATGGTTAAGACAGAAGACTTTGTGCCGATTTGCTATTTTAATGGAACCGTTTGTATTTCAAGGGGTTTGTAAGGTCCCCTATAAAATGCGTTGACCAGTGGCTCCATTGATGTTGTTGTGTGTTGTAGATACACCGTGATGTCTGGCACACCTCAGAAGATGTTGGAGCATCTCCTGGAGACGAGGCTGGCGGGGAGGGGAGGGAGAGATTCCCCCTCTCTGATTGGTGATCCCTTCCTGGAAGACTTTCTCCATTGATGTTGTTGTGTGTTGTAGATACACCGTGATGTCAGGCACACCTCAGAAGATGTTGGAGCATCTCCTGGAGACGAGGCTGGCGGGGAGGGGAGGGAGAGATTCCCCCTCTCTGATTGGTGATCCCTTCCTGGAAGACTTTCTCCATTGATGTTGTTGTGTGTTGTAGATACACCGTGATGTCGGGCACACCTCAGAAGATGTTGGAGCATCTCCTGGAGACGAGGCTGGCGGGGAGGGGAGGGAGAGATTCCCCCTCTCTGATTGGTGATCCCTTCCTGGAAGACTTTCTCCATTGATGTTGTTGTGTGTTGTAGATACACCGTGATGTCGGGCACACCTCAGAAGATGTTGGAGCATCTCCTGGAGACGAGGCTGGCGGGGAGGGGAGGGAGAGATTCCCCCTCTCTGATTGGTGATCCCTTCCTGGAAGACTTTCTCCATTGATGTTGTTGTGTGTTGTAGATACACCGTGATGTCTGGCACACCTCAGAAGATGTTGGAGCATCTCCTGGAGACGAGGCTGGCGGGGAGGGGAGGGAGAGATTCCCCCTCTCTGATTGGTGATCCCTTCCTGGAAGACTTTCTCCATTGATGTTGTTGTGTGTTGTAGATACACCGTGATGTCAGGCACACCTCAGAAGATGTTGGAGCATCTCCTGGAGACGAGGCTGGCGGGGAGGGGAGGGAGAGATTCCCCCTCTCTGATTGGTGATCCCTTCCTGGAAGACTTTCTCCATTGATGTTGTTGTGTGTTGTAGATACACCGTGATGTCTGGAACACCTCAGAAGATGTTGGAGCATCTCCTGGAGACGAGGCTGGCGGGGAGGGGAGGGGAGGGAGAGATTCCCCCTCTCTGATTGGTGATCCCTTCCTGGAAGACTTTCTCCATTGATGTTGTTGTGTGTTGTAGATACACCGTGATGTCTGGCACACCTCAGAAGATGTTGGAGCATCTCCTGGAGACGAGGCTGGCGGGGAGGGGAGGGAGAGATTCCCCCTCTCTGATTGGTGATCCCTTCCTGGAAGACTTTCTCCATTGATGTTGTTGTGTGTTGTAGATACACCGTGATGTCTGGCACACCTCAGAAGATGTTGGAGCATCTCCTGGAGACGAGGCTGGCGGGGAGGGGAAGAAGGGATTCCCCCTCTCTGATTGGTGATCCCTTCCTGGAAGACTTTCTCCATTGATGTTGTTGTGTGTTGTAGATACACCGTGATGTCAGGCACACCTCAGAAGATGTTGGAGCATCTCCTGGAGACGAGGCTGGCGGGGAGAGGGGGGGAAGGGAGAGATTCACCCTCTCTGATTGGTGATCCCTTCCTGGAAGACTTTCTCCATTGATGTTGTTGTGTGTTGTAGATACACCGTGATGTCAGGCACACCTCAGAAGATGTTGGAGCATCTCCTGGAGACGAGGCTGGCGGGGAGAGGAGGGAGGGGAGGGAGAGATTCCCCCTCTCTGATTGGTGATCCCTTCCTGGAAGACTTTCTCCATTGATGTTGTTGTGTGTTGTAGATACACCGTGATGTCTGGAACCCCTCAGAAGATGTTGGAGCATCTCCTGGAGACGAGGCTGGCGGGGAGGGGAGGGGAGGGGGGACGGAGAGATTCCCCCTCTCTGATTGGTGATCCCTACCTGGAAGACTTTCTCCATTGATGTTGTTGTGTGTTGTAGATACACCGTGATGTCTGGCACACCTCAGAAGATGTTGGAGCATCTCCTGGAGACGAGGCTGGCGGGGTGGGGGGGGAGAGATTCCCCCTCTCTGATTGGTGATCCCTTCCTGGAAGACTTTCTCCATTGATGTTGTTGTGTGTTGTAGATACACCGTGATGTCTGGCACACCTCAGAAGATGTTGGAGCATCTCCTGGAGACGAGGCTGGCGGGGAGAGGAGGGAGAGATTCCCCCTCTCTGATTGGTGATCCCTTCCTGGAAGACTTTCTCCTCACCCACATAGTGTTCATGCCGACACATCAGCTGGTCACCGAGCTTGCCAGACAATATCCTTTTGAGCGTCCAGAGCGGTTACAAGGTGCTGTGTTAGGGCAGGGGAGAGGCCATGTTTGATGTAGTTCAAGTTTTGCAAAGGAATTTCAAACACATTCAATATGCACCGTTTGGGATGATGCGAGACTTGATCGCGAGATGGATTGTGTTGGGATACAAAATAGACCTTTTTCAGAATTGATCTACCAAGGACCCTTAGATAGAATTAATCATGGGCTTCTAGATCCTCAACGACAACAATACACAACAGTGAAAACTGCACCTTAACAGTCATAACCCTTGAAAACTAGTTGTTATTGTTGAGCATTGTTGTCACTGATCTATCAAGGATAGAAGTAATCATGGCCGTCTAGATCAACTCTGCAAATCGTCTAATTCAATAACACCATCTCTTATTTTATAAATGTATCAAATCACAATTCATCTTGCACCTTCTTTTGAGAATATCTGTATACATCTTAATACTTACATTAAGCATAAACATTTCAAACTTTGATATTAAATGTAATTTTAAAGATTCGAACAAAAAAGTTTCTTGTGTTCCAAATAATTTCTGACTAAGCTCCCAGTTCACCAACTTCCTTAAGCTCCGGTTTAGTAAGCTCGGTTAGGTAACCATGGTTTAAACAAACATCACATTCAAAATGCCTGGCAGTCGCCATATTTGTTCTAAGACAATCTCCGATTACCTATACTAATCGGCGTTTAAAAAGTTGGTAAAACCTGCCCTTCGACTATTCATTCGTCTTTAAAAAACATAATTTCCCGTGGGTTTCATATTGATTGTAAACACCCCTTGGAGTACAACGAGATGTTTTGACCTTGACTGTACACCACTTACCGTGTAGACTCCCCCAGCCAAGACAGAGAGTTCCTATTGGCCTGCAAACGTCGCGTGGTACAGTTCTGTCACCACTGGGTCGTCACAGTGAAACACCCGGTCTTCGAGGACCCTCACTCGCTCAAGTTCATCGAGGTAAGCTTCACCCTTACCTATCAGAACATACTTGCTTGTGTGAGAATCGTTGCTCGTTTCAGTGTTTGATTCCCTGTTCGGCTTGGGTATTTTAACGTTAGGAATTCACGTTATTCAATCTGTATTGTGCTGATGCATGTGTGGTAACTTTTGATTCCTTATAGAACACAACACATGGTATCAAGTCTCCCAATGAAAAAAGATGGTAGACAATGAACACAAAAGTTTTTACTTATTGCTACATTTGAGTAGTATTACTTCTCAAGTTTCTAATTGATACTACAAAATATGTTCTGCCCCGACGCAGGAGCTGGCTAGCGAGCTGGAGACGGACTGTGTTCAGTGGAGCTGCCTGGAAGAAGAGGGGAACCTAATGCACCACGTGATGTCGCTACTCAAGCGCTACCAGAACGACAGAACGCTGCATACCGGCCAGATGTGGAAGCTACCTCCCAGCGGTCAGCCAATCAGCCTCTTCAGTGGCAGCAAGAATGGCAGAACGGTGATCCGAGCCACAGACGACAGTAAGTGCACCGCATTACTCAGAACCGGTGTCGATAGAGAAGTGGTCCCCGTTTAGCGACCGCAGAGCTTGAATACGCTTCATAGCGAGAAAACTTGTCCCTAGAGGCAAGGAGTACGGACATAGTGCATGCATCGTCTAGGTTTGCACTTGTTTGCGAACAAAGTCCATCACAAGTACTCCTTGTTCCCACCATGTTATATAGTGACGTCATGATATTCGTCTATGAGATAGCGAATACCACACCATATTAAACTAGTAGTAGGTTTTAGCGCTGTGGGTGGTTGTAAGGTAGAACTACGACAACTTCAAATACCAACCACGGAGGCTCAGCGTGGTTAAGTGTTTGTTGCTATGGCCTCCTAGGAAACTAGCAGCCGAGCGGCTGTTGTTATTACAGCCTGTAACGTGTGAATAAGCGACTCCTGATTCATATTCAGCAGGCTGTAATAACTGTTGCAGTTGTGACAATCAAATCATGGATCGCTGTAGCGGTTTTTGGTTCGAAGTCAAAAGACATCCCCAAAGAGTAAACTTTGCTATCGACTCTGGAAAAGTAAAGCAGAGTTATTTCTTGATGGTTTTAGATCCTAATTCACCAACTTCGTTAAGCTCCGATTTAGTAAGCTCGGTTTGGTAACCATGGTTTCAACAAACATTGCATTCAGGCTGGAACTCATAGTTGTCCCCTAGCCCTAGGGGCGCCCGTTATTACCAAGGTAACAGTTTCATGAATGTTATTTTCCATAGAAAATAAATCCATGGCAACAATGGGTGCCCCTAGGTGTAGGGGCCGATTAGGAACTCTAACTTCAAAAAGCATGGCAGTCGCTATGTTTGTTCGTCCAGAATCTCCACTTACTGGCTGATCAGAGTTTAACATTTTTGGGAAACGGGCTGTAAGGACCAGTTTCACCAAACTTTAATCCGGCGATTTTCTGTCAATCAGAGATCAGAAATGGCGCCTGGTATAAGCCATAATACATTTTGTATGTTATGTTCGTTGAAACCGTGGTAACCAATCCGAGATTTGTAAATCGGCCGATTAAAAGTTTGGTGAACTCGGATAATAAGGGGGTGTATACTGGTCGCAAGTAATTCCTTGTACCCTGGTCGTATGTTTCCAGTAATCTTCCGTGTGTACTGTGCCGACCTCACCTACTGCACGCTGCGGTTGCCGGTAGATAGCCCCGCCCACCTCATAAAGGTGTGTTTACTGGTCGCAGATAATACTTGTACCGTGGTCGTATGTTTCCAGTAATCTTCCGTGTGTACTGCGCCGACCACACCTACTGCACGCTGCGGTTGCCGGTAGATAGCCCCGCCCACCTCATAAAGGGGTGTTTACTGGTCGCAGATAATACTTGTACCGTGGTCGTATGTTTCCAGTAATCTTCCGTGTGTACTGCGCCGACCACACCTACTGCACGCTGCGGTTGCCGGTAGATAGCCCCGCCCACCTCATAAAGGGGTGTTTACTGGTCGCAGATAATACTTGTACCCTGGTCGTATGTTTCCAGTAATCTTCCGTGTGTACTGTGCCGACCTCACCTACTGCACGCTGCGGTTGCCGGTAGATAGCCCCGCCCACCTCATAAAGGGGTGTTTACTGGTCGCAGATAATACTTGTACCCTGGTCGTATGTTTCCAGTAATCTTCCGTGTGTACTGCGCCGACCACACCTACTGCACGCTGCGGTTGCCGGTAGATAGCCCCGCCCACCTCATAAAGGTGTGTTTACTGGTCGCAGATAATACTTGTACCGTGGTCGTATGTTTCCAGTAATCTTCCGTGTGTACTGTGCCGACCTCACCTACTGCACGCTGCGGTTGCCGGTAGATAGCCCCGCCCACCTCATAAAGGTGTGTTTACTGGTCGCAGATAATACTTGTACCCTGGTCGTATGTTTCCAGTAATCTTCCGTGTGTACTGTGCCGACCTCACCTACTGCACGCTGCGGTTGCCGGTGGATAGCCCCGCCCACCTCATAAGGGGGTGTTTACTGGTCGCAGATAATACTTGTACCGTGGTCGTATGTTTCCAGTTATCTTCCGTGTGTACTGTGCCGACCTCACCTACTGCACGCTGCGGTTGCCGGTAGATAGCCCCGCCCACCTCATAAAGGGGTGTTTACTGGTCGCAGATAATACTTGTACCCTGGTCGTATGTTTCCAGTAATCTTCCGTGTGCACTGCGCCGACCACACCTACTGCACGCTGCGGTTGCCGGTAGATAGCCCCGCCCACCTCATAAAGGTGTGTTTACTGGTCGCAGATAATACTTGTACCCTGGTCGTATGTTTCCAGTAATCTTCCGTGTGTACTGTGCCGACCTCACCTACTGCACGCTGCGGTTGCCGGTAGATAGCCCCGCCCACCTCATAAAGGTGTGTTTACTGGTCGCAGATAATACTTGTACCCTGGTCGTATGTTTCCAGTAATCTTCCGTGTGTACTGCGCCGACCACACCTACTGTACGCTGCGGTTGCCGGTGGATAGCCCCGCCCACCTCATAAAGGTGTGCGCAGCGGACAAGCTGAAGCTTCCGCGCGAGGATCTAGTTCTCGTCGAGGTCAAGTCGACGGGGGAGCGCGTAGTGATACTAGACAATGACGTCAGCGTTGCGACCACCCTCACGCTCAACGGGCGGATCTTCGTGACGCCCAACGAACACATCGATGCCCTGGTAATACTAATACCACAGTACTTATTCATCTCAAACCAACATCCACGCAGGTACAATGGACTCCTCAAAGGGAAGCTTATTTCCCGTGCACTGCGCAAGGTTCTAAACGTCAAGCTTGTCACCGGAGAGGATGCACAACTTTAAAAAAGTGGGCATCGACCAACGGATGTCCAAGGGTCCAAGCCACCCGCTTGACAATAGCAAAGACGTTCGCTATTACCTAAAACGGTTGATCTCGGAAGCGTTGAAGGTCCATGTGGCTCGGAGCTGTATTTACTATGTTAGAACGCAAATGATTTGCAAAATAAAGGGGACGATTTAAATCCTCAATCTTCAACAATACGAACCAGTTCCTTATAGTTCGCAATTTGCTGGCGTGGATGTTGGTTTGAGACAAAATTCAGGAATTACCTCGAAGTACTTCCAATACGGTACTAAACTAAGAATGTATGCATTCTGGTGGCGACCGACAAAATGAACTATCCGCATCCCGAGACAACCTTGCAGATGGTTTCGTCATAGGCGGGTTATTCGTGGCCGACAAACGAGCCCCTATTATACAATACGAATCGCTGATTGGCCACGATCCTCGTTTATGATGAAAGCATCTGAAAGATTGTCTCTAAGGCCCAGAAGTACTTATTGAAATACTTTTTGCGTCAAAATCTCACTATTTTTATACAAGATTACCAACATTGGTCTGATAGACACTGGATAGACCTGTACAATTCATCTGGTTATGATTTGACCAATTTCGATCTCATTTTGTGAAATAAAACCACTGTCTGTACATGTTTCGCTGTCGACCTGTTGCTAGCTTCACTACCATGTGTGATGTGTGCTGTGGTTACTGAGAACTTACAGATGGTTGTTTGTTCTGTCTCAGACAATAATACCCGAGCAGGAGATCCCGACTGAAGCGATGGACGTGGACTTGGAACTGTTTAGCACGAAGGAGTTGGCCTTCCATCTGACAATCTTCGACTGGGACCTGTATTGCTGCATCCACGAGGTAACATATAAACTGGATCCGAGGCAAAGCTGAGAATGCCGCAGGGCATTTTTTCACTGTATTTATAACATGTTGTTTGTACAGTCCTGTGCGACTCCAGTTTCCTTGAAATTGTTGGGTCTCAACTATCAAAAAGTAATCAAATGTAATCGTTTGTTTGGCCTATTATTTGACGAGATGTTGGGTTTCCAAGAAATGTGCGCATGGTTGAATTTCTGTTATGGCTTCTGATAATGAATTCGGTGATTTCGTCTCATGTTCGTGCTAGCCAGGTAGTGGGGGTGTACATAATTCGTGAAATGCCAAGATCGACGAAAGAACGACTGGTTTTCTTGTTCTTACCCACTGTAGAACCCCTTTAAGCTGTGTGTTCCCCCACCTTGCGGAACACCCGAATTCGTTCTGTTTTTAAGTGTCCCAAAAGAAAATCAAAATATGTCATATCATAAAGAATGTAATGCTCTTCCTTATGAGTGTGTTTTTATTCCAGTAAATATTTCCGTATTGTAGATGTTCTTTATTAGGTGTGGAAGGTGTCCAGCATTACAAAAGCTAAGAACATCTGTAAAAAAAAAAACTGAAATATTGATTGGTACGAAGAAACATTCATATGAAAAGGGACTAAATTCTCTACAAGACGACATATTTTAATTTAAATTTGGGGCAATTGAAACACATTTTAAAACAATTTTAACAGACCGAAATTGGTATTTCCACAGGCTACTTGAGGATATAGCCTGAATATAACGCTATGAAGGAACATGGGGTATTATTAGATGAGCGTAGCGAAGCGGAGTGAATCTCTCCATACAACTCGATCGGCGCTTTGTCTGTGTGTGTGTATGTATGTATGTATGTATGTCTGTATGTCTGTATGTGCGCTAAATTTTGTTCGTCGCGCACAGGTCAAACGGCTTGACGTATTTGGCTGAAATTTTCGGTCGACATTTGTGACCAATAAACTCGATGCTGTTAACATAACCAGCAAAATTCGTCAGGATGCCAACCTACAAAAAATAAAATTCTGAAAAACCAAATTTGTTTATTTATTTAATTAAATTAAAACTTACACACAAATTTTAATTATGTTCCACTTGTAGGATAACATCAATAGTCTCAACACTTGACAATAGTTTCAAAATTGTAAGTTCACCCGTCATGTCATAAAAAAATATTGTTTATTTACAACAATAATATCTTCATTTTTACAGTGTTCCACCGAAATCGTTCGCATTGGCGGATCTTTGCAGTAAGATGCACATTGTAAACACAAAAATAGCGTACGCAATCATACCTTTCTTAATTTTATTTGGAATCTCGAAAGCTGTCATAAAAAGGCTACAATGACGTAAGATGCCAACCTACAAAACATTAACAACTGAAACACATGTTTTGTTATTTATTTAATTAAATTAAAACTTACAAACCGATATGAATAATTTTGTATATGTAGGTCCACATCAATAGTACCAACACTCGACAACAGTTTTAAAATTGTATCTTTAACCGCCATTTTATAAACAAATATTGTTTATTTACGGCAGAAATTTTCTTCGTTTTTACAGTGTTCCACCGATATGATTCGCATTTGCGGACCATTGAAGTTAGATGCACATAGTATGCTGCCGAAATGGCTTACGCAGTCAGACCTTTCTCACTATGTATTTGGAATTTTGATAGCTATCATAGAATGGCTACAATGACGTGTTATGTTTTATGACTTTCACGGCAAAGATGCAGAAAATAACAACAAACTTGGTCGACAATTTAAAAAGCTATTATTATAGTTTAAATGCGAGTTATTGTATGATAAGACAATCATACATTTTAGATATAGTCTGTATCTACATTATGGAACTTTCCATACACTGATAGGTTTAATAGTTTATGAATTAGAGCCTATTGAGTAGACCACGGTCGAATGAAATTATGCGGAAATCCATCAACTTGAAGGTTTTAATTTCTTTAAAGAAAACTTCTTAACGGATTTAAATATTATTTCGTGCATTTATTAGCAACATATCAAGAAATAATATACTTAAGTTATAAGGTTGTAACTTGATCCGCCATCTTGTAAAAAAAATCATATGTTTATTATAAAGGTATTTTTTTTTTAAAGAGTAATATGATATGCAAATGATTTATTTAATTTGATACATTGAAAAAATCGCTCATCTGTCAACGCGGAGCGTTTTCCTAGTTTATGCTAAAACAAAGAAATAAAGTTAACATTACAACGCCAACGTAGTGGCTGTGTTCAAACAGGGGTCGGTCCGCTAAACCACGGCTGTATCCCTATCTTGAGTACCACTCACTCGTCGTCTCGATTGGCAACGTTGCTAAAACACAATACGTACATCCCAGTAGTGATTAGATGAGCGTAGCGAAGCGGAGTGAATCTCTCCATACAACTCGATCGGCGCTTTGTCTGTGTGTCTGTCTGTATGTCTGTATGTGCGCTAAATTTTGTTCGTCGCGCACAGGTCAAACGGCTTGACGTATTTGGCTGAAATTTTCGAGCAACGTTTATGACAACTAAACTCGATGCTGTTAACATAACCAGCAACATTCGTCAAGATGCCAACCTACAAAAAATTAATTTCTGAAAAACAAAATTTGTGTATTTATTTAATTAAATTAAAACTTACACACGGATTTAAACGATGTTTCACTTGTACGTTAACATCAACGGTACCAACACTTATAGTTTCAAAATTGTAAGTTCATCCGCCATGTTATAAAAAAATATTGTTTATTTCCGACAGTTCTTTCTTCATTTTTACAGTGTTCCACCGATATGATTCGCATTTGCGGACTATTGCAGTAAGATGCACATTGTATACACCAAACATAGCGCTTGTAAGAATACCAATGCACTTTTATTTGGAATTTCGATAGCTTTCATAGAATGGCTACAATGACGTAAGTTGCCAACCTACAAAAAATTAACAACTGAAACACATGTTTTGTTATTTATTTAATTAAATTAAAACCATCACACCGATATACATAATTTTTTATATGTAAGTCCACATCAATAGTACCAACACTCGACCACATTTTCAAAATTGTAGCCAAATATTGTTTATTTACGGCTGTGATTTTCTTCGTTTTTACAGTGTGCCACCGATATGATTCGCATTTGCGGACCATTGAAGTTAGATGCACATAGTATGCTGCCGAAATGGCTAACGCAGTCAGACCTTTCTCACTATGTATTTGGAATTTTGATAGCTATCATAGATTGGCTACAATGACGTGTTATATTTAATAACGTTCACGGCAAACATGCAAAAGTTAACAACGAACTTGGTCGACAAATTAAAAAGCTTTTATTATGATTTAAAAGCGGGTTACTGTATGATTCAACAATATTACATTTTAGATATAGTCTGTATCTACATTATGGAACTTTTCATATAATGATAGGTTTAATAGTTTATGAATTAGAGCCTATTGAGTAGACCACGGTCAAATTAAATTATGCGGAAATCAATTGGAAAATCTACTTAAATGTATTAATTTATTTATTTAAAGAAAACCTCTAACTGGATTTAAATAATATTTTGTGCATTTATTAGCAACATATCGAGAACTAATATACACAAGTAACAAGGTTGTAGCTTGATCCGCCATCTTGTAAAAAAAATCATATATTTATTATAACGGTATTTTTTATTTTTAAGAAGTAATATGATATGCAAATGATTTATTTGATTTGTTTGATACATTGAAATAAATCGCTCATCTGTCAACGCGGAGCGTTTTCCTAGTTTAAGTGTATTGCAATGAATCTGTGGTCCTAGGATCCCACCCACCTTCCCCTACCTCACTCCATACCTCGAATCGCCGGCTCGAGCCGAGTACCACTCGCGGCTGGCTCGACCGGCGATTCGAGGTATGAAGTGAGGTAGGGGAAGGTTGGCGGGATTCTAGGACCACAGATTCATTGCAATACACTACAGTGACTCTCATTGTGATGGTCACTACTGTGGCATTACAACTTATTTTTAAGCTACGACTGGTTATATACAAAGACATCATTCCCTCAGCATTTAAAGAACTTTTTTAAATTTATTATTCGATATTCCTCATAATACATAGCATAAGCATATAATAAAATAAATCAGAGTATGAATGTTGTGAGTCAGAAGGTAAAACATATGGTGTGCAGAGTATTTGAATTATTTGTCTATGTTAAGTTAGTTGAATCAGTTGGCAGATAATGTCCATATTATGAGCCGCAGGGCAATCTGTGTAGTGACATGTCCATCATGTTTTCTGTGACAGTACGAGCTCGTCTATCACACGCTGGGCAGACATCACTTCGGCAAGATAACCTCCAACCTGGATGTGTTTGTCAGGCGCTTCAACGAGCTTCAGTTCTGGGTGGTGACCGAACTGTGTCTGACTAACAACCTCAGCAAGAGAGTCCAACTGCTACGCAAGTTCATCAAACTGGCAAACTAGTGAGTGCACTTTCTGATCTCCTGATCTCCTAATTCTAACACTTCCGATCTAACTAGCTTCAGTTCTGGGTGGTGACCGAACTGTGCCTGACCAACAACCTCAGCAAGAGAGTTCAGCTGCTACGCAAGTTCATCAAACTGGCAAACTAGTGAGTGCACTTTCTGATCTCCTGATCTCCTGATCCTAACACTTCCGATCTAACGAGCTTCAGTTCTGGGTGGTGACCGAACTGTGCCTGACCAACAACCTCAGCAAGAGAGTTCAGCTGCTACGCAAGTTCATCAAACTGGCAAACTAGTGAGTGCACTTTCTGATCTCCTTATCTCCTGATCCTAACACATCCGATCTAACGAGATTCAGTTCTGGGTGGTGACCGAACTGTGTCTGACCAACAACCTCAGCAAGAGAGTCCAGCTGCTGCGCAAGTTCATCAAACTGGCAAACTAGTGAGTGCACTTTCTGATCTCCTGATCTCCTGATCCTAACACTTCTGATCTAACGAGCTTCAGTTCTGGGTGGTGACCGAACTGTGTCTGACCAACAACCTCAGCAAGAGAGTCCAGCTGCTGCGCAAGTTCATCAAACTGGCAAACTAGTGAGTGCACTTTCTGATCTCCTGATCCTAACACTTCTGATCTAACGAGCTTCAGTTCTGGGTGGTGACCGAACTGTGTCTGACCAACAACCTCAGCAAGAGAGTTCAGCTGCTGCGCAAGTTCATCAAACTGGCAAACTAGTGAGTGCACTATCTGATCTCCTGATCTCCTGATCCTAACACTTCTGATCTAACGAGCTTCAGTTCTGGGTGGTGACCAAACTTTGTCTGACTAACAACCTCAGCAAGAAGGTCCAGCTGCTACGCAAGTTCATCAAAGTGGCAAACTAGTGAGTTCACTTTCTGATCTCCTGATCTCCTGATCCTAACACTTCTGATCTAACGAGCTTCAGTTCTGGGTGGTGACCGAACTGTGTCTGACTAACAACCTTAGCAAGAGAGTCCAGCTGCTGCGCAAGTTCATCAAACTGGCAAACTAGTGAGTGCACTATCTGATCTCCTGATCTCCTGATCCTAACACTTCTGATCTAACGAGCTTCAGTTCTGGGTGGTGACCGAACTGTGTCTGACTAACAACCTCAGCAAGAGAGTCCAGCTGCTACGCAAGTTCTTCAAACTGGCAAACTAGTGAGTTCTTTTCTTGAACTCCTGATAAACACTCCCAATACCTCTGTGCCGACCTCAGATCTTGATCTATCACCCTCTATGTCCGTTCTTTCGCTAAGTAGAGCGTAATATTCTCATTTGTCATGGCTGCTGCGTTTGGAGTGTCATATATCAAATACATGGTCTTAAATTATCCTTAATTAACCTGTTTACAGTAGATGGTAATTGAAAATTAAGTTGCTACTATTGGACTTTCTAATCATCAGCATGTTTCTAGTAATCTTTGGACAAGTTTATTAAATATTAGAGTTGGAAATAGTGAGAATTAGTGAATTGCCCAATAGAGCTCTACCAAAAAAGAAACTATGTGTTAAAATTAAGTTTAGTTTGCAAACGCGTTTACTCATACTATATTTGCGATATTTCATCAGCTTCGAAAGCAAAAGCTTGCTAAATTCTCACAGCCAGACGTTCCAATTTGCTGTCAAATTTAGTGCATCATGAGCTCAGATTTTCTGCATTTGTTGATGCCACTATATTGGTATGGACAAGCTAAGTTGATCATGCAACACTGAGCGTGTGTGGCTCTCTGTTCCCTCGTTAAGACACCATGCTTGTGTTGCAGCTGTAAAGATTACCAGAACCTGAACGCCTTCTTCGCTATCATCATGGGCCTGAGTAACGTGGCCATCAGTAGACTGTCTCAGACATGGGACAAGCTGAGTTGTTCATGCAACACTGAGCGTGGGTGGCTCTTCACTGTTCCCTCGTTAAGACACCATGCTTGTGTTGCAGCTGTAAAGATTACCAGAACCTGAACGCCTTCTTCGCTATCATCATGGGCCTGAGTAACGTGGCCATCAGTCGACTGTCTCAGACATGGGACAAGCTGAGTTGTTCATGCAACACTGAGCGTGGGTGGCTCTTCACTGTTCCCTCGTTGAGACATCATGCTTGTGTTGCAGCTGTAAAGATTACCAGAACCTGAACGCCTTCTTCGCTATCATCATGGGCCTGAGTAACGTGGCCATCAGTCGACTGTCTCAGACATGGGACAAGCTAAGTTGTACATGCAAAACTGAGCGTGGTGGCTCTTCACTGTTCCCTCGTTGAGACATCATGCTTGTGTTGCAGCTGTAAAGATTACCAGAACCTGAACGCCTTCTTCGCCATCATCATGGGCCTGGGTAACGTGGCCATCAGTAGACTGTCTCAGACATGGGACAAGCTAAGTTGTTCATGCAAAACTGAGCGTGGTGGCTCTTCACTGTTCTCTCATTGAGACACCATGCTTGTGTTGCAGCTGTAAAGATTACCAGAACCTGAACGCCTTCTTCGCTATCATCATGGGCCTGAGTAACGTGGCCATCAGTAGACTGTCTCAGACATGGGACAAGCTGAGTTGTTCATGCAACACTGAGCGTGTGTAGCTCTTCACTGTTCTCTCGTTGAGACATCATGCTTGTGTTGCAGCTGTAAAGACTACCAGAACCTGAACGCCTTCTTCGCTATCATCATGGGCCTGAGTAACGTGGCCATCAGTAGACTGTCTCAGACATGGGACAAGCTGCCTTCAAAGTTCCGCAAGCTTTACATCGAGTACGAGGGTATGATCGACCCAAGCAGGAACCATCGAGCTTACAGGATCAGCTTTGGCAAACTGCTGCCGCCTATAGTGCCCTTCATACCCCTGCTGTTGAAAGGTACAGTGCCCCTTATACTCCTGCCCTAAATGTATTGTTCCCAGTGTAAACCCTTTCTGTTAAAATGTACCTAGCTAATGTTGTCATATTTGTAGTACCTAACTTGCTGTAAACGTTTATATAAATGTGAAGAGAATATTAGGATGTACTTTAATGTTCATCTTCTCTTATCCTCACATTGACAGTTTTATGAAATAAAGTATCTCGATAAATAAGATGGTATTCAAGTCACTTTTTATCTTGCCTTTCTTCACAGTGTCCTTTCAATCATATACATTTTAGTGATCTTGTACACCATTCTCACACAGCGTACAAACTGCCTTCAATCAAATATATTCTATGAAAGTGCTTTGCTAGCCATTTTTTTTTTTATTTATTCATTTAATTATGCCATTTATTTCATTACGCCTGGTATTAAGTATAAAATATGATGTAGTCGTACTCCTCTTAAACGGATGATAATATTTACAACTTACCTATTGACGCAATGCTATAAAACTTGTCCCCCTCCCCCGTCGTACTTGTTATGACGACGTGGACATTGTTCTTGTTCAGATATGACCTTCACTCACGAGGGAAACAAGACGTGTATGGACGGGTTGGTCAACTTCGAGAAGATGCACATGTTAGCCCAGACAATGAAGACACTTCGCTACTGTCGGTCTAGACATCTCCGTGAGTATAATACTTAGTGCACGTGTACTGGCACATGTTAGCCCAGACAATGAAAACACTTCGCTACTGTCGGTCTAGACATCTCCGTGAGTATAACACTTAGTGCACGTGTACTGGCACATGTTAGCCCAGACAATGAAGACACTTCGCTACTGTCGGTCTAGACATCTCCGTGAGTATTATACTTAGTGCACGTGTACTGGCACATGTTAGCCCAGACAATGAAGACACTTCGCTACTGTCGGTCTAGACATCTCCGTGAGTATAATACTTAGTGCACGTGTACTGGCACATGTTAGCCCAGACAATGAAGACACTTCGCTACTGTCGGTCTAGACATCTCCGTGAGTATTATACTTAGTGCACGTGTACTGGCACATGTTAGCCCAGACAATGAAGACACTTCGCTACTGTCGGTCTAGACATCTCCGTGAGTATTATACTTAGTGCACGTGTACTGGCACATGTTAGCCCAGACAATGAAGACACTTCGCTACTGTCGGTCTAGACATCTCCGTGAGTATTATACTTAGTGCACGTGTACTGGCACATGTTAGCCCAGACAATGAAGACACTTCGCTACTGTCGGTCTAGACATCTCCGTGAGTATTATACTTAGTGCACGTGTACTGGCACATGTTAGCCCAGACAATGAAGACACTTCGCTACTGTCGGTCTAGACATCTCCGTGAGTATAATACTTAGTGCACGTGTACTGGCACATGTTAGCCCAGACAATGAAGACACTTCGCTACTGTCGGTCTAGACATCTCCGTGAGTATTATACTTAGTGCACGTGTACTGGCACATGTTAGCCCAGACAATGAAGACACTTCGCTACTGTCGGTCTAGACATCTCCGTGAGTATTATACTTAGTGCACGTGTACTGGCACATGTTAGCCCAGACAATGAAGACACTTCGCTACTGTCGGTCTAGACATCTCCGTGAGTATAACACTTAGTGCACGTGTACTGGCACATGTTAGCCCAGACAATGAAGACACTTCGCTACTGTCGGTCTAGACATCTCCGTGAGTATTATACTTAGTGCACGTGTACTGGCACATGTTAGCCCAGACAATGAAGACACTTCGCTACTGTCGGTCTAGACATCTCCGTGAGTATTATACTTAGTGCACGTGTACTTAAGTTATAACCATGACCATATTATTAAGAGTCCCATGTCGACACGTGACGTGAGAATTGAGTTTTTTCGTATCTTTAAAATATCAAGATTTTGGAATAATGTGGTGCTAGATTTTATCAAGATCGACAAAAGTTATTGATAAAAGAATGCGAATTTGATTGTATTTTGGATACATTAGACAATCTCAATAGCATATTATCAAATAATGATATTTTACCCAAATGTTTTATAATATTGTGTATGCTTTTTTTTAAACGATCCGTAGGTCTTGATCATTTTAAGCAATGCATAGTTCAAGAGTGTTTATATTGAATGTGGGCTCGAACATACGAACAAACCACGCGTTGATCCTGTGGTTAGCATCCTTGCCTCTAATGCTGAAGGTCCCGGGTTCAAATCCCACTTCGGGAAAAAGTTTTTTAACTTCTTACATGGTTTCCATTCCATCACTTCTTGGCTTAGGAATAAAGGCGGGTTCACACAAAATGACTAAGACTAACGATTAGTGTTTAAGACTAACGATTTAAGGTTTAACAGGGTTGAAGTATACGATTTATGTCTAAGCATTAACAAACTTTTATAGTGATTAGTGTTTAAGAACGAGTGATTAAGAAAGTTGATTTTCGATTGTTGGCATTGTTGAAATACATTTGGGGATGGATGTTTCCGAGTACGTTGTTTTCCCAAGGCTTAATCACTCTATTGTTAGTCTTAGTCCATAGTCATTCTGTCTGAACGCGCCTTAAGTAAACGTTGACTAAAGAGCCGTCCTAGCAACGATGCACTCAATAAATTCAAAGTTGTTTTGAATCAGCCTTGTTGATTCTTCCATCTGTCCGCAGCAAGGTCTACTTGATCTCCGCCTAGCGGAGGCTCGTCGACGAGCCTCCGCTAGGCGGAGATCAAGTAGACCTTGTGTCCGCAGGTGTTCGCACTGTCCAATTACCGATTCATGTGTTTCATATTTGAAATATTTATCTTTGCTTAATTATCGCTCACTCGTTGGTGGTGTTCGGAGCCTACAGGGTTGGATTAGTCGCTTTTTATTAAAGTCCCCCACTGAAAATCAGTCATCTTACTGATCGGGTAGACGCTATAAATACTAATTTATTTATGTTTTATTTATTTATAAATCCTTACGCTTTACTAGCATTTGTGTTGAAAAAACCTAGTGAAATAACTGTGTTTTTTTTTATGGAATTTGATAATGCGTTACAAAATAGATTTCAAATGTAGTTGATTAACTTTTTTACAACTAAATTAGGTACATGTGTATAGTTTAACATTTTACAACTTCACGGATGAAAGTAATTTGGGTTTGTTAGTACATATTGACACTTCTTCTCTATACCAACACTTACCTCTGTGTGTAAATGTTTCTCACGTGACATCATTGTTTCAGTGTTGGAACCTCCGTCTCCTAAATCCGAAGAAGAAGTGAAAGCCTACGTATGTTGTCTGCGAACCATCGACAACCAGAAACTATTGACAAGCCTCTCACAGAAGCTGGAGCCACGTCGGTCGTAGTCGAGCAGTAGGCACTAATAGCTTGGAGGACACTGGATAGTGACTAGTGACCACTGACCACTCAAAAGATGAGGGAGAAACAGACTAGAAGGATCCGTGTAAGCTTGGTGCACACACACAATGCTAAGGATAACAAACACTGACTAGACTAGACTAGATAAAAAGTGATTAGATTAACAAATGAGTACAATGACAACTTTAGCTTTCATCTGATTGGTTCTCGCAAGACATCTAGTTTCTGATTGGATGGACTTGAAACTAGATAATGCTTAAGAAGATAAATGTTAGTTATGTTGTCTCGGCCATAGCACTAGAGTCGGTCTTGTCACTATCTGAAGTTTCGTGTGAACCCTGGTACACATTTCCATAAGTACAACTTCAAGCTATAGTCCTTAGCAAGGTGTGTGTGGATCTGTCTTTAGGGACAGCTAGCCTGTCTTTAGGGACAGATTAAAACTGCGTTTAGGGACAGCTAACCTGTCTTTAATGACAGCTAACCTACCGCACAGCGCAGAACTTGTGCTCAATCAAACAATACATAGAAGATGACCTTATTGACAAAATGTTGGGACGTAAAGAGCCACAAACGTTTTATATCCATCAACAATTTGTAAAATATTTGATATATACAATTGTACAGTTCTTATAAACATAACACACGACTCCCCTTCTTTTCTAGTGGAAAAGAACAATTATAATGATAGATTGTCTATAATTTTTAAATCTTTACACGTTGATAAGGATTTAAGAAAATCAATTGTCTTTATGCCTTTTATAGGATGAATTGTCTTATAATAGATGGACCGTTGTGAAAGATATTTTACAGGGTTTCTCCACAGATCGCTTTTGTACTAATTGAAACGGTGGTTTGGGCGAGAAGTGAAATAGATGCGAATATTTTTTGTTTCCGTTTGTTTGTTGATAAATCAATTTATTGTTAAACAATTTGATTTGTGCATGTTTTTTATTGTGCAAATGGATAACTACAAGACAGCAATAGATGATTTTCAGAACTGATCTAGAAAGCCGTGATTAGCTCTATCTAAGGGTCCTGTTGAGCATTGTTGTCATTGAAGATCTAGAGTGCCGTGATTAGCTCTGTTCTATGTGTCCTAGATGAATTCTGAAAAAGGTCTATTTTGTGGATGAGAATGACACATTGAACGTATTAGTAATAGTCTTTTAATATAATTTGTGCATCTGTAAATATGTAAGTAAACTTAGGTCAATTCACTATGTTGATTTCTTCAATATCGCAAATTATTATATTCATAAGATTGCTTACATTTTCACCTTACATTTATCAAATTTATAAAAGAGAACAAATCTCTGTATCAAGGACGCTAACAGGACAATACAGGCCGAGTATTTGAATACTGTAACTAAGGAAATGGATTTTATTAGTCGTATAGTAAGAAGCTACACCAAAGCAGGAATTGAATCTATGAGTCCTCAGTGGTACTTTGACACCTACAATGGAGACGTGATAGTTCTATGAGTGAACATTTTCTTATCAACAGCCAAGTGTTAAGGACTCGCCAGAAACACCAACGACACATTCGTCGATGAGAATTTCGAAAATCAATTATCTATTCCCGAATAATGATATACATATATACAACTAGCAAGAAATAATGTTTTTATCTAGCTGTTTCTGAATAAGATTAAAATATAACTTATACAGCGTGAATTATGCAGGGACTATGGTGGTATTGTGACGTAGAGGTTGGAGTAATGGTTCTTGAAGGTAGAACTTGTAGGGGTGTTCACGAATACTTGTGAGTTGTTAACCAATAGAATCACAATGGATCGATTGACAGGATAATCTGTATCGTTGATGTTTAAAGAACGCCAGATCAGATTGCAATACGAAAATAGGCCGAAAATATGTGTAAACTTACTGAAAATATATTGCGGCAAGTACTCGACTATATTTTGGTCATTTTTTGGTAAATTTCACACAGCTGTCTTGAAAGAATATTCAGAAAGCCGTTTTGAATACACTGATCTGTTGTTTAGGCCTACTCTGATCCTTTCAATGATCAGTAGTTTCGGTTCTGATCACTGAACCGTGATCCCAACTTGACTAATGTAAGCAGGTAGATTGTAATTACAGGTTGCGAGCAGACCAGGTATTCGTAAGCAACTTTACAGAACCAAGTTTTACATTTTGTTCTAAGTTTAGAATGTTAAGAGCACAATCATATTCTTCTATATCATTATGCTGACATTGTTTTGACATTCCTACCTATATATTATTTAATTTGTACTACTTCATAAACTGGGCCTAGATTCATATTAAAAAGAAATGTATTTTTCTAGTCTTAACTCTAAGACCAGCCTAACGTTGCATCATTTATGAATCTAGGCCCAGATCAAATGAAAAAGTTACTTATTCCTTATGGGAACAAAGAAAAATTAACGTTCCAATAATATGTTATAAAATTTGTTTCTTAGAAATTGGACTGGATTTACAAGAGGTCCAAAGTTATACTGGCGTTAGAGTTACATTCGTAGAACCTTGTGTGAATCCAGGTCCTGATAATATATGCAGAACAGAAGGATTTTAGCTGAAATGCATCCCTAGTGGAATTCAAACTCAGTTGATAGAGTTTACAGTGAGGAACCTCAGATTGGTCAGTCCGGAGGTCGAATGGCTCAGCCATGGGTTTGGAAACTAGGATCTTGTCGAGTCCCAGCAGGGATGTTTTGGCATCTTTTCTACTTTATGTAACTTACTCGCTGGCGAGTTAAATAACTGAAACCCTAAATATATCGTGTTCTCATTAGACATTGGGCTCATGTCTAGTCAAATAAGTTATTAAAATAATTCTTAAACCAAAATGGAAACATGTAAAATGTTAGCATATCTCTTCGTAACGTATTTTACACCTAAACACATCTACACCAAATATATTCTTGTACTTCTTCTATACCTTGCTTTGAGCGAATCCACCATTTACACTACTTGAATAAATAAAACTTTTAGCACAACTTTACACATTTTGTAGATGTCTATACTGTGGCTTGTTACATATTTTTATACACTGCCTACATGTTGTGAGTCTTTCGTTTGTTGTAGAATATATTAATGTTAAGACAAAACTGCTCATTATTATCAATATATTATATTTACAGTTTATTGTTTGAAACGTTCGTTACGAGTAAAATTGGGTGATTTTTAGTTAACTTCTTTATCACGGATGAAATAAACAACTTTTTATATCATATTTCTATTGCTTTAAAAACGCTTTTTTCCATTTTATTATTTCAAATCTCCAAAAAGTGTAGGTCATAGCCATGCATTATATTCTTTATAAACAATCTCGTCAAATTTCATAACGTTTGACGAGAATTGAGGCCTACATTAGTGATACCGTAACAGAGTAAAATGAACTGAATTACTGAGTATAGTTTAAATGGGAATGTGATTATTTATTTGTTAAAAGTGTGAAATGTTATCATCAAAATAATATCCCAAAATAATATCGTACAGAACTATAATTTTACCTTTTGGAAATACATACACAGACTTGGTCATTTCCTTGAAGCGGCGGTGGGTGGTGTGGGAGGGGGGGGGGGGGGGTTGTAAACGACTTGTTAGAATCTTACTTTGTAGTTGTGTGTATACTCGAATGTAAAAATGTGATTCTAAGCTGTAATAAGCTTATAGCCTTCACCTTGATATCAACACAATCAGACCTATGCACTTGTGTAGTGTTGATCTTAATCTATTTGAACACTTTCACATACAGGTAACATATATCTATTCCTCTAGGTCCATTTAGTAGCTTAAAGCGAATCATGTAATGAAGTAGCGAATTGTGGGTAAAGATTGATAGGAACCAACTAAGAGTAGAATATAATGGTATTTTTAGATTTTGATTCTTATGATGTAGAACTGAGTGAAAGAAAGGTAACATTTGCTCTAGAATCGAAATTAACATATAATGGATATTTTAAAGATGTCCATTATATACGTGGAAATATAAAATAAATGCGATAAAAATTATCTTAGAAGAAGTATTTTGATTTCGTAACATATTTTATTTATTTATTTAATTTATTTATTTAATCAGTACATTACAGGTAATTGCAATTGGTAAATAGATGAATCCGGTAAGCTGCCCTCAAAAACATGGTTTGACCGAGAGCAGATGCCAGGGTTATATAGTTTATTAGTTTATTTTCTTTCATTTGTTCAATAATCATAAGTGAGATTTTATACTCAATATACATTTTTAATTATTGATTAAAATTATTTACAAGAAAGAAGTTTAAAAAAACCATTTCGTAACAAGGCTAGAATATTGTAGGAATCGAGTATATCAAAAAATGCATAGAAGAAACAATTTGCCGTTTACCTTTAATAATTGTTAGACTGTGAATGAAATGAGTTTGTATTGATCCACAAATGCATAATTGATAAACCTTATCACTTTTATAGAAGCTGCTTCTAGGTGATCCTTAACTCAAACAATATCATCCCAGTGTGAATGTTTCAATAACATTCGCTGGTAACGTTTTCACATAAGCAACCACACAATACACATATTAGATCATTTATTTCAAACAGAGTATATTTTGAACTAGAGAGTAAATGAGTATATGCAGACTAACCATATCTTCTTACTTATCATAAGATTTCAAGAGCTAAAACGCTAAAATACGCTTCACTAATGAATATTTAAAATAGCGCGTTGATGATACAATCTCTCCTTATTCCAAGGTGAACTCTCGAATTTACCCATTCCGCTTTTCTTCGCTTTGCTTTACAGAAATAATATTTCCTCATTCATAGTTTGTATATATGGCTCGTTGTTGCTGGCTGACATATCACTCGATTTATATGTGTTTCAAAACACATTTCTAAATTTCCTACTTAGATCATTTTAAAAATAGTTCTTAACCCCGACGATAATATCAGTAATCATGTTTTAATTGCAACGTACATAAACTATTCTCGTATAGCGAAGACGTTAAGACACACAACACGCGTAATATTATCAACGTAATACACTTAAAGCAATTATCGGTTAAGTTTCAAATCGCTAATTTTGAACTAATCACTTTAATAAAGGGTTGTCTACTTTGTAATATAGTCTATTTTGTATTCTGTCTTTTCCTCAATGTACATATTCTCACACGTTTGTATATTCAAATAATTAAAGTATTGATTGTTTTATAAAATCTGTGTTTTATATTATTCCTTGTAAGTTCCTGGTACAACGTATCCAATCCACTGTGAATTGTTATGACTGGTCAAAGTTACACCGTCCTTTCGGATGGGACGTAAAACCGATGGTCCCCTTGATACTTCTCGACAGGAGTAGGCTACGTGCCGGTACCAGACTTCCCCTCCTCCCTTCCTCATTATCATTCATCAATCATCACTCATCAGGCTTAAGAGGGCATTGTGCCCTACACTGGCCTTAGTTACAATAAAATAAAGTGAAGTGTGAATTGTTATCATGATGCGATGTAAGGTTGTTACTTGTTATACTGACAATTATCTAGATTAACAATATCTGATGTCTCGTTGGTCCTGTAGATTTATTTTTGCTTCCAATGCAGAAGGTCTAGGGTTCGATTCCGGGTTCGGGATGGGTTTTCTCCAAACATCCAAAATTTAGTCAAATCTGTGTAATTTACGACAGTATTGTAGTTGTAAACGGTCAATTTAGAGGCGTTATAGCAACGAAGCACATGATAATTATTGTATAAATGTCCCCCACTGAAATCAGTTTTTGTATAACAGTGAATGAAAAATGTATTAATTAATTACTCAATTCATTCATTTATTCGTTCATTCGTTCATTCGTTCATTCGTTCGTTCGTTCGTTCGTTCAGTTGAGCCTTTCCGGTGTAGTGGTCGTAATCGATAAAGCATCGGTTGAACGATTAACCTCACCCGCGATCCCTGCGTTCCATGGGCTCGAATCCTGACTCGGGTACTTTACTTTACTTTACTCTACTCTACTCTACTCTACTCTACTCTACTCTACTCTACTCTACTCTACTCTACTTTACTCTAATTTGCTTTACTTTACATTTACTTACCTTTACTTTCCTTTAAAGTACATTCTATCCAACAAAAAGTAGAATAGAATTGAATAGACGTGTGTAAATATTCATGTATGAATAGGCTGCAATACACTTATAACAGTCTATCTATCTTAAACATAAACCTAGATCTTAACTTTAATACTCTTGCAACATTTAAATCTGTTTTACACGACACTATTGTTGACTCCTAGACACACACAAACACACACCCACACACACAAACACACATTCACACCCACGCAAACAATTCACACTCATAAAATAGTAGTGTATGTTTTTGAATATCAAGTGAAGTGATTTTTGTTCTAAGTTATAAATTTATGTTTAATTTAGTTAGTTTCTAGATTGTTAATTGGTAAGTTGATATATTACATTTGCACTAGTGGAATAATTTTCTGTTGCAAATAAATACTTAATAATAATAATAAAATAATAATAATAATTAAGGCCAGTGTAGTGTAGGGCACAATGCCCTCTTAAGCTTGATGAGTGATGATTGGTGAATGATAATGAAGAAGGGAGAAGGGGAAGCCTGGTACCGGCACGTAGCGTACTTCTGTTGAAAAGTATCAAGGGGACCATCGGCTTCACGTCCCATCCAAAAGGACGGTGTAACTTTGACCAGTCATATAGGTTCCTCCACTAACCTGGACTGCCGAGCAGTTGACGAAAAGAACGAAGCTGTTACACAAGCTTTCGGACCCTCAAATCTGCTCTAACCATCGGTATCTAGTACGGATGTCTGTGCATGGGATATACTTGTCGTCTCGATAGGCATCGTTGCCCGGGTATCATCGCCGCGCTGTGATATAAATAAATAAATAAATAAATAAATAAATAAAAATGAATTCGCATATAGAGTCTACCCACTTAGTAACGAAACTGATTTTCAGTGGAGGAATTTAATTTAAAACGACTAAACCAACCCTGTAGTCTCCAAACATCATCGACGAGTGAGCGATAACCAATCAAAGATCGATATTTCAAATACGAAACATATGAGTCAGTGATTGGACAGTGCGAACACCTGCGGACAAATGCCAGAATCAACAAGGTTGATTCAGAACAACTTTGAAGCTTCGCTGCTAGGACGGCTCCACCGTGCGCCCTGCATCGCTCGCTGGCTTCGAGCGGTGCGGGTCCATGTCGACGAGTAATGCTGCCGTTACGTGGCTGTCTAGTGTCTGTCTACACAGTGATGCTCTACACAATACGGGGGGAACTTTGCACGCGTTGCTCACACAACACGAACCTGAACTAATCCAGGTTTCTGTCTTTGTGCGAACCATTTAGGTAATGTGAATGTAGGAAAATACATAAATGTAAGAAACAATTAAATTTAAAATAAAACAGTCGCTGGTCGAGATAGGTCCTCCTCGCGGTGACCGGTGCCCGCAAAGAGGGCTCCGTGCATATCTTGACTTGTAGTTTTTCTAATTCATCGTAGTCTGGCTAACTGTTTCATTTTTTCGTTTCTCCATTTTCACTTTGATTCGTTCCGGTCCTCTTTGCGGCCTAAACGCCCCCTCCCCCACCCCCTACCTCCCCTCAATGACGGCCCCCGTCATACAAACTACATTGAGGGAGGGTAGGGGGTGGGGGCCTAAACGACCCCTCCCCCCGCCCCCTACCCCCCCTCAATGACGGGGGCCGTCATACAAACTACATTGAGGGTAGTAGGGGCAGTGGCGTAACTAGGAATTATTTCGGGGGGGATTAATTTTGGAAAAGTGAGATGAGGGGACTGAAAGGGGTCTGGGGCTAAGCCCCAGCCGCCGGAGGCCATTTCGCCGAAGGCGAAATTTTTTTCACTTCTATAATTATTATTTCGTGTCTTTTAGACTCAAATAATACTACTCGAACCACTACTCGTTTGTTTGATTTATATTGAAGTTACAATGTTACAGTAGGTATTAATTAAAATTTTAATTCACAGAGCGTCATATTGTAATATTAGATGAATGCATTTTATTTATAGGCACCCTTACTTTTACTGGTTCGAGCGAAAGGTATATTAGTTGTATAGTTGTAGATGAACACATAAATATAATTGAATTATTGAAGGAAATTATACATCTTATCTAAGTGAAGTGGAAATATAATGAAAATACTATTTGTTGCGATTGTTATACACTGAAGTGGTTTAGGGATCTTATAGTATTAAGTAAATGTAGTATTAAGTAAAGTCATTCTCGATGTAGTTTCGGGGGGGCGGTTTAAACCCCCTAAACCCCCCCCCCTTAGTTACGCCATTGGGTAGGGGGTGGGGGCAGGGGTTGTTTAGGCCCCCCACCCCCTACCCCCTCTCAATGTACAATGTCCGGAACGAATCAAAGTGAAAATGGAGAAACTAAAATGAGTAACTGAAGGATGTGATTCGGCCAACGTCATATTTCGTTTAGTGGACAAGTATATCGTAAAACAACAAATTACAATTAACAGACATCGGTGATAAAGGTGGCTCAGTGGTAACCAAGAGACTATAACTCAGGAGGTCGCCGGTTTGACTCCATCGGAAACCTTGACTGAAAGTGTTCTCCGTGGTTTTCCACAGTCAAAAGGCGAATTTTGGGGCTTCGGACATTCCTTCCCAACAATCCAAACACACAAACATGTCTCGTCACTCCCCCAAAGAGGGGCACATCAGGTAAAGCTGATGTGTTGGGAATTATTTATCTGTGGCACAACTATTGTAGTTTCAGCAGATACTAGAACGTTGTTTTACGAACGTCATAAGCATAGACACAAAATGTGTTTTAGGAATGTGGCTCAACCTGAACCACAAATTAGAATCGTCCGTCGATCACGGATCTCTAGCAATCCTTGGTTCCTGCCTCCCAGCTTTTGCACCGATGTCACGCCGAGTTTCTCTTATTTATATATCGCCTCCTCGTCGTCGCGATAGGCATCGTTGCTTCACATGTCTAGAACCACTGGTTGTAGAGTTGTCCTCGAACAAGTCGCTTCCTTCTGTCATGATCCATATCGTCGCGATAGACATCGTTGCTTCACATGTCTAGAACCACTGGTTGTAGAGTTGTCCCCGAACAAGTCGCTTCCTTCTGTCATGATCCATATCGTCGCGATAGACATCGTTGCTTCACATGTCTAGAACCACTGGTTGTAGAGTTGTCCTCGAACAAGTCGCTTCCTTCTGTCATGATCCATATCGTCGCGATAGGCATCGTTGCTTCACATGTCTAGAACCACTGGTTGTAGAGTTGTCCTCGAACAAGTCGCTTCCTTCTGTCATGATCCATATCGTCGCGATAGGCATCGTTGCTTCACATGTCTAGAACCACTGGTTGTAGAGTTGTCCCCGAACAAGTCGCTTCCTTCTGTCATGATCCATATCGTCGCGATAGGCATCGTTGCTTCACATGTCTAGAACCACTGGTTGTAGAGTTGTCCCCGAACAAGTCGCTTCCTTCTGTCATGATCCATATCGTCGCGATAGACATCGTTGCTTCACATGTCTAGAACCACTGGTTGTAGAGTTGTCCTCGAACAAGTCGCTTCCTTCTGTCATGATCCATATCGTCGCGATAGGCATCGTTGCTTCACATGTCTAGAACCACTGGTTGTAGAGTTGTCCTCGAACAAGTCGCTTCCTTCTGTCATGATCCATATCGTCGCGAAAGGCACAGTTGCTTCACATGTCTAGAACCACTGGTTGTAGAGTTGTCCCCGAACAAGTCGCTTCCTTCTGTCATGATCCATATCGTCGCGATAGGCATCGTTGCTTCACATGTCTAGAACCACTGGTTGTAGAGTTGTCCCCGAACAAGTCGCTTCCTTCTGTCATGATCCATATCGTCGCGATAGGCATCGTTGCTTCACATGTCTAGAACCACTGGTTGTAGAGTTGTCCTCGAACAAGTCGCTTCCTTCTGTCATGATCCATATCGTCGCGATAGGCATCGTTGCTTCACATGTCTAGAACCACTGGTTGTAGAGTTGTCCCCGAACAAGTCGCTTCCTTCTGTCCAGTGCCTAATTTAGTGCGCAGCTGGGCACTGTTTGTGCAGTTGCAAAAGTCATTTGCGCAGCTGCAATTTGTGATATGCGCAGTTAAGAATTCGTCTTTAAAAGAACTGATAGAATAAAAAGTATACTTTATTTTATTTTCATTTTTTAATCTTATAGAGCTTATACTTAATCTACAAGTACCTATATTCTTCAAATTCTTAACGTCTTTTTAACTTTGTATGTTTTTTGAGGAGGTCTTGGTGAATCGCGGTAGTAAATCTAATAAAATGTATTGAAGACCATCTCTAGTCATTTAAACACGTTCTTGAAAAAAGGTTAAAAAAAATCCCCTGCGGGGCTAACCTGGGGGGCCGCACCCCCCAGACCCCCGAGCGCTTTGCCTCTAAAACAGTGTTTCTCAAATTGTGATTTGCGGACTACCAGTGGTCCGCGTGGGTCCGCTAGGTGGTCCGCGAGCAGGTCAGCAGCAGGTTTTTAGATTTTACCTAATTAACTACCTACCAAACGTAACCCATTTGCTCATTTTATAATATCTAACTAACACATTAATAAAAGAATAAAGAATGTAATATAAGTAGAGACTACAAATAAACTGAACTAAACTAAACATAAAAAATCTGTCACTGATTTTACGAGAAAATATAACTGTAAGTGTAATGATAGGTATTTTCACTTTGTGTAATAAATTTAGTGAATGCAAATAATAGCTGGTAAATGTTCTCTTATTTATTAGCTATATAACCCGTATTCGAATGCTTGTTGTCGCGATGTGACCGTGTATCATAGATAGGTGGTCCGCGGACACAAAAATTTTGAGAAGCACTGCTCTAAAGACGTTTGCGCAGTTCCACTTTTTCCTTAAATTAGGCACTGCTTCTGTCATGATCCATATCGTCGCGATAGGCATCGTTGCTTCACATGTCTTGAACCACTGGTTGTAGAGTTGTCCTCGAACAAGTCGCTTCCTTCTGTCATGATCCATATCGTCGCGATAGGCATCGTTGCTTCACATGTCTAGAACCACTGGTTGTAGAGTTGTCCTCGAACAAGTCGCTTCCTTCTGTCATGATCCATATCGTCGCGATAGACATCGTTGCTTCACATGTCTAGAACCACTGGTTGTAGAGTTGTCCTCGAACAAGTCGCTTCCTTCTGTCATGATCCATATCGTCGCGATAGACATCGTTGCTTCACATGTCTAGAACCAATGGTTGTAGAGTTGTCCTCGAACAAGTCGCTTCCTTCTGTCATGATCCATATCGTCGCGATAGGCATCGTTGCTTCACATGTCTAGAACCACTGGTTGTAGAGTTGTCCTCGAACAAGTCGCTTCCTTCTGTCATGATCCATATCGTCGCGATAGACATCGTTGCTTCACATGTCTAGAACCACTGGTTGTAGAGTTGTCCTCGAACAAGTCGCTTCCTTCTGTCATGATCCATATCGTCGCGATAGACATCGTTGCTTCACATGTCTAGAACCACTGGTTGTAGAGTTGTCCCCGAACAAGTCGCTTCCTTCTGTCATGATCCATATCGTCGCGATAGGCATCGTTGCTTCACATGTCTAGAACCACTGGTTGTAGAGTTGTCCCCGAACAAGTCGCTTCCTTCTGTCATGATCCATATCGTCGCGATAGGCATCGCTGCTTCACATGTCTAGAACCACTGGTTGTAGAGTTGTCCTCGAACAAGTCGCTTCCTTCTGTCATGATCCATATCGTCGCGATAGGCATCGTTGCTTCACATGTCTAGAACCACTGGTTGTAGAGTTGTCCCCGAACAAGTCGCTTCCTTCTGTCGTGATCCATATCGTCGCGATAGGCATCGTTGCTTCACATGTCTAGAACCACTGGTTGTAGAGTTGTCCTCGAACAAGTCGCTTCCTTCTGTCATGATCCATATCGTCGCGATAGGCATCGTTGCTTCACATGTCTAGAACCACTGGTTGTAGAGTTGTCCCCGAACAAGTCGCTTCCTTCTGTCATGATCCATATCGTCGCGATAGGCATCGTTGCTTCACATGTCTAGAACCACTGGTTGTAGAGTTGTCCCCGAACAAGTCGCTTCCTTCTGTCATGATCCATATCGTCGCGATAGGCATCGTTGCTTCACATGTCTAGAACCACTGGTTGTAGAGTTGTCCTCGAACAAGTCGCTTCCTTCTGTCGTGATCCATATCGTCGCGATAGGCATCGTTGCTTCACATGTCTAGAACCACTGGTTGTAGAGTTGTCCTCGAACAAGTCGCTTCCTTCTGTCATGATCCATATCGTCGCGATAGGCATCGTTGCTCCACATGTCTAGAACCACTGGTTGTAGAGTTGTCCCCGAACAAGTCGCTTCCTTCTGTCATGATCCATATCGTCGCGATGACCACGTTGCGTGTGCTTGCCCTGGGTCCTGGGGAAGACGTGGTCGTGGTCAGGGTAATCGTCACGATACTCACGTTGCGTGTGCTTGGTGTGGGTCGAGGGCAGGACCTGGTCGTGTTCAGAGCTCTCGTCGCGGTGACCACGTTGCTTGGTTTGGGTCCGGAGAAAGATCAAGTAGATGGTTTCCACGAACGAGAGAAAACTAGCGCCGGAAAACAGCGCCGCCGTTCCTCCCACGGACACTGCGAAGAAATAACATTGCATGTAAGGGATCGAATCTTGATGCAAGAATCTATTATATGGGCTGGTCCACACAGATTTTTAAGACATACGATTTAAGGTTTAACGCGTAGTCGTAAAGTTGGATCATAGGAAACACGTACTAGCGTTCACACAAAGTTTTAGTTTTAAGACGTTGTTTTCATTGTTGTTTTTAAAACAACGTCTTAAAACCTTACGCATTATGTCTTAAAATCTGTGTGGACCAGCCTTAAACTATTATATTGCCAACCAGCAGCTTTCGGACAATCCTTCCCTAGGGTTGTGTGAGTTGGTGACCTATACCCTGCGGAGCTCGCTATTTAATCTGTTTAGATTGTTTTAAATGTTAAAAAATTGTCAAAAATAAAACCTAAATATGTTATTCTGTAGAGTAGATAATGTAATGCTCTTTCTCGCGAATGTTTCTCCGTTCCAAAAAAATAAATATTTTTGTTTCAAATCATCTCTTTCAACTGTTTTAATGCGTTGTTGCAACATACTTTTCACGTTCAAGTTAATTTGAAAAAAAGTAATATTAATAATTATCGAACAAAGAAGCACACACAGAAAACCGCAATCATTTATTTCTCTATAAAATAACAAATTTTGGTTTACATTTTGACTATTTTCCAGCATTTTAAATAAATTTCTACAGACAGAAATCGCAAATTACACAGGGTAGGTCGACATATTAAGATACAGCTGGGTGTGCACCCTATAACAGGTATTCCTAACACTAACTCACCAACCAAGTCTAGCAGAGTCGTGGCCACACTTCTCTTGTACCTCATGACAGGCAATCTTGCCAGGCAGCTCCTGTCTTAATAAGGAACAGCTGGGTGTGCACCCTATAACAGGTATTCCCAGGACTCACTCACCAACCAAGTCTAGCAGGGTCCTGGCCACACTTCTCTTGTACCTCATGACAGGCAATCTTGCCAGGCAGCTCCTGTCTTAATAAGGTACAGCTGGGTGTGCACCCTATAACAGGTATTCCCAGGACTCACTCACCAACCAAGTCTAGCAGGGTCCTGGCCACACTTCTCTTGTACCTCATGACAGGCAATCTTGCCAGGCAGCTCCTGTCTTAATAAGGTACAGCTGGGTGTGCAGCTTATAACAGGTATTCCCAGGACTCACTCACCAACCAAGTCTAGCAGAGTCCTGGCCACACTTCTCTTGTACCTCATGACAGGCAATCTTGCCAGTCAGCTCCTGTCTTAATAAGGTACAGCTGGGTGTGCACCCTATAACAGGTATTCCCAGGACTCACTCACCAACCAAGTCTAGCAGGGTCCTGGCCACACTTCTCTTGTACCTCATGACAGGCAATCTTGCCAGGCAGCTCCTGTCTTAATAAGGAACAGCTGGGTGTGCACCCTATAACAGGTATTCCCAGGACTCACTCACCAACCAAGTCTAGCAGGGTCCTGGCCACACTTCTCTTGTACCTCATGACAGGCAATCTTGCCAGGCAGCTCCTGTCTTAATAAGGTACAGCTGGGTGTGCAGCCTATAACAGGTATTCCCAGGACTCACTCACCAACCAAGTCTAGCAGAGTCCTGGCCACACTTCTCTTGTACCTCATGACAGGCAATCTTGCCAGGCAGCTCCTGTCTTAATAAGGTACAGCTGGGTGTGCACCCTATAACAGGTATTCCCAGGACTCACTCACCAACCAAGTCTAGCAGAGTCCTGGCCACACTTCTCTTATACCTCATGACAGGCAATCTTGCCAGGCAGCTCCTGTCTTAATAAGGTACAGCTGGGTGTGCACCCTATAACAGGTATTCCCAGGACTCACTCACCAACCAAGTCTAGCAGAGTCCTGGCCACACTTCTCTTGTACCTCATGACAGGCAATCTTGCCAGGCAGCTCCTGTCTTAATAAGGTACAGCTGGGTGTGCACCCTATAACAGGTATTCCCAGGACTCACTCACCAACCAAGTCTAGCAGAGTCCTGGCCACACTTCTCTTGTACCTCATGACAGGCAATCTTGCCAGGCAGCTCCTGTCTTAATAAGGTACAGCTGGGTGTGCACCCTATAACAGGTATTCCCAGGACTCACTCACCAACCAAGTCTAGCAGAGTCCTGGCCACACTTCTCTTGTACCTCATGACAGGCAATCTTGCCAGGCAGCTCCTGTCTTAATAAGGTACAGCGGGGTGTGCACCCTATAACAGGTATTCCCAGGACTCACTCACCAACCAAGTCTAGCAGGGTCCTGGCCACACTTCTCTTGTACCTCATGACAGGCAATCTTGCCAGGCAGCTCCTGTCTTAATAAGGTACAGCGGGGTGTGCACCCTATAACAGGTATTCCCAGGACTCACTCACCAACCAAGTCTAGCAGGGTCCTGGCCACACTTCTCTTGTACCTCATGACAGGCAATCTTGCCAGGCAGCTCCTGTCTTAATAAGGTACAGCGGGGTGTGCACCCTATAACAGGTATTCCCAGGACTCACTCACCAACCAAGTCTAGCAGAGTCCTGGCCACACTTCTCTTGTACCTCATGACAGGCAATCTTGCCAGGCAGCTCCTGTCTTAATAAGGTACAGCGGGGTGTGCACCCTATAACAGGTATTCCCAGGACTCACTCACCAACCAAGTCTAGCAGGGTCCTGGCCACACTTCTCTTGTACCTCATGACAGGCAATCTTGCCAGGCAGCTCCTGTCTTAATAAGGTACAGCTGGGTGTGCAGCCTATAACAGGTATTCCCAGGACTCACTCACCAACCAAGTCTAGCAGAGTCCTGGCCACACTTCTCTTGTACCTCATGACAGGCAATCTTGCCAGGCAGCTCCTGTCTTAATAAGGTACAGCTGGGTGTGCACCCTATAACAGGTATTCCCAGGACTCACTCACCAACCAAGTCTAGCGGAGTCCTGGCCACACTTCTCTTGTACCTCATGACAGGCAATCTTGCCAGGCAGCTCCTGTCTTAATAAGGTACAGCTGGGTGTGCACCCTATAACAGGTATTCCCAGGACTCACTCACCAACCAAGTCTAGCAGAGTCCTGGCCACACTTCTCTTGTACCTCATCACGGGCAATCTTTCCAGGCAGCTCCTGTCTTAATAAGGTACAGCTGGGTGTGCACCCTATAACAGGTATTCCCAGGACTCACTCACCAACCAAGTCTAGCAGGGTCCTGGCCACACTTCTCTTGTACCTCATGACAGGCAATCTTGCCAGGCAGCTCCTGTCTTAATAAGGTACAGCTGGGTGTGCACCCTATAACAGGTATTCCCAGGACTCACTCACCAACCAAGTCTAGCGGAGTCCTGGCCACACTTCTCTTGTACCTCATGACAGGCAATCTTGCCAGGCAGCTCCTGTCTTAATAAGGTACAGCTGGGTGTGCACCCTATAACAGGTATTCCCAGGACTCACTCACCAACCAAGTCTAGCAGGGTCCTGGCCACACTTCTTTTGTACCTCATGACAGGCAATCTCTCCAACATCAGCCCAGCTCCGGTCTTTCCCTTCTTGAACCTGTCGACAGAAACAAAGCACATTGTTCGGAAGTCCAGAAATTGAAATACAACCCCGATTGAGCTAATCGTATCTAGGTCTCCTACTTGTCGGGTGGGTGGCTTGACCCCTTGACCCCTTGACCCCTTGACCCCTTGACCCCCTAGACCATCAAAAATGTCACCCACGAGACTGTTTCTCCTATAAATATGCAATAGTAAACAAAATACATTTTTGTCTACCAACCTAATTACAAAAACTAAGTTTCAGTAGCGGCTTCAAGCCCATCTCGAACCCGTCAAATGTCACCATGACATCAATTGAACCGGGAATCGAACCCTGGAGTTCCTGTACGGAAGCAAGCAAGTCAGTCGTAGTTGTCCCCATTTAACAAATCAAACACAATCTTTTGTAATATGCACGTTGATCCATTATATTGTGGTCGTTGGCGTAGGTGGAAGTACAATATAGTAGAAGTTTTCTAGTTCTTAAATTTCAATAAGCCTTTGTCATTCATGGCGAATAAATAAAATGAATACCTACACAAATTATGTGTATGATTAAAACGGAAACATAGTAGAACAGGTAAAACGTTATAAGAACCCAGTAATTGGACTGTGCACTGTTCCTTGGCGTATTAAAAACAAATTTAAAATGCAATATTTGGAACCCTGATCGAAGTATTGCGTTTTAAATTTGTTTTTAATTTGACAAGGAACAGTGTACAGTCCAATCACTAGGTTTTTATTATGTGTATGATTTGTATAATTTATAATCTTTGTGATTTTGTATTTTTTTCTTCGATTAACAAATTTTGTTTGTCATTTTAGAATAGCTTGCGACGTACACGTCCAACGGCAGACTGCAACGAAAATATTAAATTGAGAATCACAATTGCGAATATTTGAGACGCATTCTCTATGTATGTGAATGTGTGCGAGTGCGTGTGCGTGTGCGTGTGCGTGTGCGTGTGCGTGTGCGTGTGCGTGTGCGTGTGCGTGTGCGTGTGCGTGTGCGTGTGCGTGTGCGTGTGCGTGTGCGTGTGCGTGTGCGTGTGCGTGTGCGTGTGCGTGTGCGTGTGCGTGTGCGTGTGCGTGTGCGTGTGCGTGTGCGTGTGCGTGTGCGTGTGCGTGTGCGTGTGCGTGTGCGTGTGCGTGTGCGTGTGCGTGTGCGTGTGCGTGTGCGTGTGCGTGTGCGTGTGCGTGTGCGTGTGCGTGTGCGTGTGCGTGTGCGTGTGCGTGTGCGTGTGCGTGTGCGTGTGCGTGTGCGTGTGCGTGTGCGTGTGCGTGTGCGTGTGCGTGTGCGTGTGCGTGTGCGTGTGCGTGTGCGTGTGCGTGTGCGTGTGCGTGTGCGTGTGCGTGTGCGTGTGCGTGTGCGTGTGCGTGTGCGTGTGCGTGTGCGTGTGCGTGTGCGTGTGCGTGTGCGTGTGCGTGTGCGTGTGCGTGTGCGTGTGCGTGTGCGTGTGCGTGTGGGACATACCCTCCTCTAGGTATTATGATCTGCGTGGTTATGTCCAGACTGTCACAGCTGTCATCGCAAGGACAGTAGATACCAGCTGCTTTGCTTCTCTCACTTTTCAGCACGGACAGGTTCGCGTAGGTCGCAGCGAGACATTTCAACTGATTCAGTTCGCATTCTTCCCCCTCTGTAAACAATCACCTCTATTATCTAGAGCAGCCCCAGCGAAAGTATTCGCACACCGGTCACAGGTAATTGTCTACTGCACCTTTCAATCCCGCCAATTGACGACTTCGGATGTTCCCTCCCACCTACGTCACGCTCACGTGACGCGCTCAACCCGCCCCCAACATGGCTGCGTATGTGAGTAAACATTGCAGGCGTTTTGCATGGAACATATGGGAACTTTGGGTAGTTTGAGCGTAGATTTCCATAGCGAATGAGCAATGCCGCGTTATTGTTGTGTTCTTAGATGCAGAAATAATGCTACAGTTCCTGGCATATCATTTCATTTGTTTCTCAAAGATGCGAAGCTAAGAAAGATATGGGAAATTAAAATACGCCGTGACAGCAGAAGGAACCAGGCCGTTTCGTCAACAGTGACAGTGTGTTCTAGTCATTTCATCCCAACAGACTTGAGGGAAGCTGTAAACGGCAGCAAAAATTGCCTCAAGAAGGATGCAATCCCAAGTGTGTTTAGTTTTACTTCCCCAAGAAAGCTGAAAGCACCGAGGATCAGAGTTAATCGTTACAGTTAATTAATTAATTCATGAAAGTTAATAGTTACATAAATAGCCTGCACGCATAGGCAGGGCTAGGCCTAGAGTAGAGGCTAGGAAAATGTAGGCCTACGCTAGGCTAAATCCAGCCAAAGCCCTAGTTTCAAAGACAGGTGACAGGTAGAGGCCCTACCTGTCATGTAGGCCCCAAGTAGGCGTGCATTATAGTGGCGGTAATATATGTCTGCATTATTACTTTAAATCATGAATTCTAATGTTTTACAAACTAGAAATATTAAACAGTAAACCGTGCATAATAGCAGACATATGAGTGCATCATTAATATAACTAAATTTACTAATTAAAAACACGTAGGTACACTTCTAGCCTTGACGAGAACAGTGCCTGCCACCTGATTTTCAGCGGTCCAAAACTCTTTCAAAAAGGAAGTTACAAACAAGCTGTAACTTTCTTTGAGTAGCCTCTGGCTTCCTTCGTGACTAAAATACTTAAAAACGACACTCATCTCGAAATTTTTAAACAAATTTAAACATTTCCCCTAAGCGTGCTCCCGTAACAATAGCATGGGATCCATCGTTTTCTCAAGAATGTTTCCTCACTTCTCGCGCGCCATCTCTGGAGCGCGCGGGAAACTAAAATAAGCTCCTCCCATCGCAAGTCGTCAATTGAAAGAAATCTACAAACATCTGGCTGGCGTTCTTTCACACATTCGTAAATGCATGGTTCGGCTTAGTCGAGTGCACAGGCGGTTTGGCCACACCCACCGTTACAGGTAACCAATGAAAGGTCTTACATTATATCAATGTACCTGTTTAGATTTGATGGTACGAATAAACGAAGTAGAAAATTACGTTGTCACCCTGGACTCGGTTGTGTCACAAGCATCAGAATACTTTCATTGAGGCAAATTTACGTCACAATAAATGTGTGTTTTGTGTTTTTCTATACTTAGTTCCAGTCTATACTCACCCCTACTTAAGTATTCGCATACCAACCTCAGATCCTGATCCACGACCCAGTTCAACCGCGCTAAATTCATGAAGATCAAAACTTTCCTGGTGTTCTGTCACACATTCGCACATCGAGTGCACACGCCTGTTTGGCCACGCCCACCGTTGCAGGTAACCAACGGCAGATCCCTAATAGACCTGTTTCAATTATACTGTAGGAATTAAATAAGTAGAGAATTAAGTTGGTAACATTGGACTCGGCTGTGTCGTAAGCATGATTATACTTATGTTGGGGCAACTTTAACACCCTGGCAATCACTAACCTCAAATGAGGCGATGGCTTGAATGTCAATCATCCCCATTATTGGAATAATCACTCACCTTCTCAGCTGGTAACGACAGCTACAAACCGCATAGACAAAAATAATAATTTGACGGGTATAGTTGTCCCAAGACTACCTTACACATGCTTTCGTCACAGGCGACGGGTTCGTAGCCAATCAGCGATCAGTATTTGCGCGCGCTTGTCTCGGGCGGTACGCTGGTTGGCTAGGAGTGCCTCGCCTGTGACGAAAGCATCTGTAAGGTAATCTTGGGCCAACTATTCATAGTTCCCACGTGACGTCACAGCGGCCATGATTGCGACACAATTGATGCGGACCAATCCTAGATCATTGGCAAATACTATTGAAATTTGATAAATACGTCTAATTTAGAACTTAAAAAGTAAACATAAGTAATAAACAAATAAAATATTAACACACATACCAATTTTATCTCAAAAACATACCGAATTTTAAAGAACTAAGAATGTCTGTGTTCTACCACAACAGCCTTCAATTGTTTCTCCATGGCAACGTCAAAGTCTGATCACAAATGTGGCCGCTACGCGCAAAGATGTGATGAACGTGCAACCTATGAATACCGCTGACAATTGTGTGTGCACCCAATAAACTGTGGCTTGAGATTTTAGGCAAGACTGACGTTTACAACTTTGATCAAAGAAGACATCGTCTAAGTAGCTCTTTGAGATTAGTGATTGGCCGGGTGTTGGTTATACTGGAACGACAATTGATGATAACAGATAACGTGTTTCCCCAACGCAACTAGTTTCAATCGTACGACCAGCTGGGTCGAGTAGTCATGAAATTAGAATGAAAGTTTTTATTTATTGGTGTGTATACCAAGGGCCAGTTTCACCAAACTTTAATCCGACGATTTTCTGTTAATCGGAGATCAAAAATGGCGCCCGTTAGAAGCCACCATGCATTTTTTATGTAATGTTTGTTGAAACCATGGTAACCAATCCGTGATTAGTAAATCGGCCGTTTGAAAATGTTTGATGAATCTGGACCTAAATGGAGCGATTAACGTTAATCCCGAAAATGACGTTAGCTCCTTTCGCACAAGGTTTTATGTAAGAGTATCATTACTTAACGCTGTACGTTCACCCACCTTGCGGAACACCTGATTTTGTTCTGTTAACATAGCTTTAATTAATTCATTAATTTTATTGTTGTTTTTCTGTCCCAAGGACAGGATGGCCAGTGTAGGGTTATGGGCATGCCCATACCCTCTTTAGCCTACAGGTACATACAATGACACAAATTACATTCAATTACACAAAGAAAGTTACAAAGTTAAATATATGGAGAGTAAGTAATAGTATGACATTGGGTATTGGATATTTGAATTTCGGTCTGCATGATAAGGTTATAGGGCGAGTTATTATTGTCAGCGTGTCTTTGTGGTTGTAACATAGCTTTAAAATGGGTTTTAATTGTCCCAAAAGAAAATCAAATTATGTCATTCTATAGAGTATGCTCTTTTTTTTAGTTTTTTTTTTAATTCCAATAAATTGTTCCGTTTTGCATATGTTCTTAATTAGATGATAAAGGTGTCCTGCAACATCACATTGCAACAAGTACTTAAGGACATAAACTATTGATTGGAACAAAGAAACAGAGAGCGCTTAATTTTCTACAAGATGACATATTTTTGTTTACATTTTGGGGAAATTTAAACACATTAAAAGCAATTTTGAACAGAACAAAATCTGGATTTCCGCGGGCATACCTGGCTTCTCCGGTCCCCAAACTGCTAAAATATCAAGGTCGAAATTACACGTTAAATCAGAGGCGGGTTCATCTGCACAAGATACTCGAAGTATAAGATGTCCTCGGAATTATATTTCCCTTGATTTTGTGGTTCTACAACATCTATTCGACAACAAAATAATCTTAACTAAATACAATATAACTAAATCTAACTAATTGCATTTTTTGATTCTTTATTTTATGGTATAGTTTATATTTCGTCAAACAGTGACTCCTTTTGAGTTATTCTTTATATGTTTATATATGTCTATAAGTATTTCCTGCACCAGATTAAAATGAAGTGTATTACAAGGGCGTGACTAACGAGGCATACTTGTGCACTCGACTAAGCAGAAAACAGTCTTCAAGAATGTGTGAAAAACGCCCGGATACTGTTGAAAGAGCGTGCATGAAATAGGCGGTAGCTACGGAATTGCGGTCGGTATTAGACTTGTTTCGGTGAGGCTAGTATAGTTACTACTTACTAGTATATTCTACTGCGCATCAAACAGCTACAAGTTTTTTAAATTTAATTTAAATATTGAATCAATTGATTTTACAACAATTTATGATTTGTTTTTAAATTGATTGAGTACGATCTCAAATTGAATATTGTTAAGCAAGTAAGCATGGCTGCTGTATACCTTTGAGTCCTGGCATGACGAAGCTGGCACAGCTGCAAAGCTTCCTCTGCTCTCTCTTACGACACCCCACCACGCAGACACTCTTGGAGTAGAATATAAGCAAGTAAGCATGGCTGCCGTGCTGTATACCTTTGAGCCCTGGCATGACGAAGCTGGCACAGCTGCAAAGCTTCCTCTGCTCTCTCTTACGACACTCCACAACGCAGTAACTCTTGGAGTAGAATATAAGCAAGTAAGCATGGCTGTATACCTTTGAGCCCTGGCATGACGAAGCTGGCACAGCTGCAAAGCTTCCTCTGCTCTCTCTTACGACACTCCACCACGCAGACACTCTTGGAGTAGAATATAAGCAAGTAAGCATGGCTGTATACCTTTGAGCCCTGGCATGACGAAGCTGGCACAGCTGCAAAGCTTCCTCTGCTCTCTCTTACGACACTCCACCACGCAGACACTCTTGGAGTAGAATATAAGCAAGTAAGCATGGCTGCCATGCTGTATACCTTTGAGCCTTGGCATGACGAAGCTGGCACAGCTGCAAAGCTTCCTCTGCTCTCTCTTACGACACTCCACCACGCAGACACTCTTGGAGTAGAATATAAGCAAGTAAGCATGGCTGTATACCTTTGAGCCCTGGCATGACGAAGCTGGCACAGCTGCAAAGCTTCCTCTGCTCTCTCTTACGACACACCACCACGCAGACACTCTTGGAGTAGAATATAAGCAAGTAAGCATGGCTGCTGTATACCTTTGAGCCCCGGCATGACGAAGCTGGCACAGCTGCAAAGCTTCCTCTGCTCTCTCTTACGACACTCCACCACGCAGACACTCTTGGAGTAGAATATAAGCAAGTAAGCATGGCTGCCATGCTGTATACCTTTGAGCCCTGGCATGACGAAGCTGGCACAGCTGCAAAGCTTCCTCTGCTCTCTCTTACGACACCCCACCACGCAGGCACTCTTGGAGTAGAATTTAAGCAAGTAAGCATGGCTGCCATGCTGTAAACCTTTGAGCCCTGGCATGACGAAGCTGGCACAGCTGCAAAGCTTCCTCTGCTCTCTCTTACGACACTCCACCACGCAGACACTCTTGGAGTAGAATATAAGCAAGTAAGCATGGCTGCCGTGCTGTATACCTTTGAGCCCCGGCATGACGAAGCTGGCACAGCTGCAAAGCTTCCTCTGCTCTCTCTTACGACACTCCACCACGCAGACACTCTTGGAGTAGAATATAAGCAAGTAAGCATGGCTGCTGTATACCTTTGAGCCCCGGCATGACGAAGCTGGCACAGCTGCAAAGCTTCCTCTGCTCTCTCTTACAACACTCCACCACGCAGACACTCTTGGAGTAGAATATAAGCAAGTAAGCATGGCTGCCGTGTACCTTTGAGCCCTGGCATGACGAAGCTGGCACAGCTGCAAAGCTTCCTCTGCTCTCTCTTACAACACTCCACTACACAGACACTCTTGGAGTAGAATATAAGCAAGTAAGCATGGCTGCCGTGTACCTTTGAGCCCTGGCATGACGAAGCTGGCACAGCTGCAAAGCTTCCTCTGCTCTCTCTTACAACACTCCACTACGCAGACACTCTTGGAGTAGAATATAAGCAAGTAAGCATGGCTGCCATGCTGTATACCTTTGAGTCCTGGCATGACGAAGCTGGCACAGCTGCAAAGCTTCCTCTGCTCTCTCTTACGACACTCCACCACGCAGACACTCTTGGAGTAGAATATAAGCAAGTAAGCATGGCTGCTGTATACCTTTGAGCCCTGGCATGACGAAGCTGGCACAGCTGCAAAGCTTCCTCTGCTCTCTCTTACGACACCCCACCACGCAGACGCTCTTGGAGTAGAATATAAGCAAGTAAGCATGGCTGCTGTGTACCTTTGAGCCCTGGCATGACGAAGCTGGCACAGCTGCAAAGCTTCCTCTGCTCTCTTACGACACCCCACTACGCAGACGCTCTTGGAGTAGAATATAAGCAAGTAAGCATGGCTGCTGTATACCTTTGAGCCCTGGCATGACGAAGCTGGCACAGCTGCAAAGCTTCCTCTGCTCTCTCTTACGACTCTCCACCACGCAGACGCTCTTGGAGTAGAATATAAGCAAGTAAGCATGGCTGCCATGCTGTATACCTTTGAGCCCTGGCATGACGAAGCTGGCACAGCTGCAAAGCTTCCTCTGCTCTCTCTTACGACACTCCACCACGCAGACGCTCTTGGAGTAGAATATAAGCAAGGTAGCATGGCTGCTGTATACCTTTGAGCCCTGGCATGACGAAGCTGGCACAGCTGCAAAGCTTCCTCTGCTCTCTCTTACGACACTCCACCACGCAGACACTCTTGGAGTAGAATATAAGCAAGTAAGCATGGCTGCCATGCTGTATACCTTTGAGCCCTGGCATGACGAAGCTGGCACAGCTGCAAAGCTTCCTCTGCTCTCTCTTACGACACTCCACCACGCAGACGCTCTTGGAGTAGAATATAAGCAAGGTAGCATGGCTGCTGTATACCTTTGAGCCCTGGCATGACGAAGCTGGCACAGCGTCAAAGCTTCCTCTGCTCTCTCTTACGACACTCCACCACGCAGACGCTCTTGGAGTAGAATATAAGCAAGTAAGCATGGCTGCCGTGCTGTATACCTTTGAGCCCTGGCATGACGAAGCTGGCACAGCTGCAAAGCTTCCTCTGCTCTCTCTTACGACCCTCCACCACGCAGACACTCTTGGAGTAGAATATAAGCAAGTAAGCATGGCTGCCGTGCTGTATACCTTTGAGCCCTGGCATGACGAAGCTGGCACAGCTGCAAAGCTTCCTCTGCTCTCTCTTACGACCCTCCACCACGCAGACACTCTTGGAGTAGAATATAAGCAAGTAAGCATGGCTGTATACCTTTGAGCCCTGGCATGACGAAGCTGGCACAGCTGCAAAGCTTCCTCTGCTCTCTCTTACGACACCCCACCACGCAGACACTCTTGGAGTAGAATATAAGCAAGTAAGCATGGCTGCTGTATACCTTTGAGCCCTGGCATGACGAAGCTGGCACAGCTGCAAAGCTTCCTCTGCTCTCTCTTACGACACCCCACCACGCAGACACTCTTGGAGTAGAATATAAGCAAGTAAGCATGGCTGCTGTATACCTTTGAGCCCTGGCATGACGAAGCTGGCACAGCTGCAAAGCTTCCTCTGCTCTCTCTTACTACACCCTACCACGCAGACACTCTTGGAGTAGAATATAAGCAAGTAAGCATGGATGCTGTATACCTTTGAGCTCTGGCATGACGAAGCTGGCACAGCTGCAAAGCTTCCTCTGCTCTCTCTTACGACACTTCACCACACAGACGCTCTTGGAGTAGAATATAAGCAAGTAAGCATGGCTGCCGTGCTGTATACCTTTGAGCCCTGGCATGACGAAGCTGGCACAGCTGCAAAGCTTCCTCTGCTCTCTCTTACGACACACCACCACGCAGACACTCTTGGAGTAGAATATAAGCAAGTAAGCATGGCTGCTGTATACCTTTGAGCCCTGGCATGACGAAGCTGGCACAGCTGCAAAGCTTCCTCTGCTCTCTCTTACGACACACCACCACGCAGACACTCTTGGAGTAGAATATAAGCAAGTAAGCATGGCTGCTGTATACCTTTGAGCCCTGGCATGACGAAGCTGGCACAGCTGCAAAGCTTCCTCTGCTCTCTCTTACGACACCCCACCACGCAGACACTCTTGGAGTAGAATATAAGCAAGTAAGCATGGCTGCCATGCTGTTTACCTTTGAGCCCTGGCATGACGAAGCTGGCACAGCTGCAAAGCTTCCTCTGCTCTCTCTTACGACCCTCCACCACACAGACACTCTTGGAGTAGAATATAAGCAAGTAAGCATGGCTTCCGTATACCTTTGAGCCCTGGCATGACGAAGCTGGCACAGCGTCAAAGCTTCCTCTGCTCTCTCTTACGACCCTCCACCACGCAGACACTCTTGGAGTAGAATATAAGCAAGTAAGCATGGCTGCCATGCTGTATACCTTTGAGTCCTGGCATGACGAAGCTGGCACAGCTGCAAAGCTTCCTCTGCTCTCTCTTACGACCCTCCACCACGCAGACACTCTTGGAGTAGAATATAAGCAAGTAAGCATGGCTGCCATGCTGTATACCTTTGAGTCCTGGCATGACGAAGCTGGCACAGCTGCAAAGCTTCCTCTGCTCTCTCTTACGACACTCCACCACGCAGACACTCTTGGAGTAGAATATAAGCAAGTAAGCATGGCTGCTGTATACCTTTGAGCCCTGGCATGACGAAGCTGGCACAGCTGCAAAGCTTCCTCTGCTCTCTCTTACGACACTCCACCACGCAGACACTCTTGGAGTAGAATATAAGCAAGTAAGCATGGCTGCTGTATACCTTTGAGCCCTGGCATGACGAAGCTGGCACAGCGTCAAAGCTTCCTCTGCTCTCTCTTACGACCCTCCACCACGCAGACACTCTTGGAGTAGAATATAAGCAAGTAAGCATGGCTGCCATGCTGTATACCTTTGAGCCCTGGCATGACGAAGCTGGCACAGCGTCAAAGCTTCCTCTGCTCTCTCTTACGACCCTCCACCACGCAGACACTCTTGGAGTAGAATATAAGCAAGTAAGCATGGCTGCCATGCTGTATACCTTTGAGTCCTGGCATGACGAAGCTGGCACAGCTGCAAAGCTTCCTCTGCTCTCTCTTACGACACCCCACCACGCAGACACTCTTGGAGTAGAATATAAGCAAGTAAGCATGGCTGCTATACCGTATACCTTTGAGCCCTGGCATGACGAAGCTGGCACAGCTGCAAAGCTTCCTCTGCTCTCTCTTACGACATTCCACCACACAGACACTCTTGGAGTATAATATAAGCAAGTAAGCATGGCTGCCATGCTGTATACCTTTGAGCCCTGGCATGACGAAGCTGGCACAGCTGCAAAGCTTCCTCTGCTCTCTCTTACGACACTCCACCACGCAGACGCTCTTGGAGTAGAATATAAGCAAGTAAGCATGGATGCTGTATACCTTTGAGTCCTGGCATGACGAAGCTGGCACAGCTGCAAAGCTTCCTCTGCTCTCTCTTACGACACCCCACCACGCAGACACTCTTGGAGTAGAATATAAGCAAGTAAGCATGGCTGCTGTGTACCTTTGAGCCCTGGCATGACGAAGCTGACACAGCTGCAAAGCTTCCTCTGCTCTCTCTTACGACACCCCACCACGCAGACACTCTTGGAGTAGAATATAAGCAAGTAAGCATGGCTGCCGTGCTGTATACCTTTGAGCCCTGGCATGACGAAGCTGGCAGAGCTGCAAAGCTTCCTCTGCTCTCTCTTACGACACTCCACTACGCAGACGCTCTTGGAGTAGAATATAAGCAAGTAAGCATGGCTGCCATGCTGTATACCTTTGAGCCCTGGCATGACGAAGCTGGCACAGCTGCAAAGCTTCCTCTGCTCTCTCTTACGACACCCCACCACGCAGACACTCTTGGAGTAGAATATAAGCAAGTAAGCATGGCTGCTGTGTACCTTTGAGCCCTGGCATGACGAAGCTGGCACAGCTGCAAAGCTTCTTCTGCTCTCTCTTACGACATTCCACCACGCAGACACTCTTGGAGTAGAATATAAGCAAGTAAGCATGGCTGCTGTGTACCTTTGAGCCCTGGCATGACGAAGCTGGCACAGCTGCAAAGCTTCCTCTGCTCTCTCTTACGACATTCCACTACGCAGGCGCTTTTGGAGTAGAAGCGAAACGACGGCAGAGGATTCTCGTCCGGAAAACGGCAGCTCCGTTTGGAAATGGCCACTCCCTTCACTTCCGGTTCGGTGATTGTGGGAACTAATCGGAAGTAGATTGGGTAGAACTTCTTTAGTTTCATCTCGAGTTTATTCCTGAACAAAGCAAATTATATACATACAATTCTGCAATTTTTTGTCTATAATATTTATTTTCCTCTATTGTTTTTTTGTCTGTCGTCAATGCAATCCTAAATCCATGTATGGAAATATTACTTACTGTGAGTTGTGGTTTGGAATGTCTGCGTTCCCGTGCCAGAACAGCTGTAATCACAACGTCTATTTTAACTTACTTACATGTAATTTCTCATGTCTGTTTCTGAATAATTATAAACCTAATGAGAATTTACAATTAGGAAAAGTTATTCATGACAGTATACAAAGATTCTGGCTATCAGAGAAAAATTAACAATGTAAGACCATGATTCGGCTAAAAGTACAAATGAAAAGATTTATGATTAACTATATTTTCCTATAACTACTTATTCGTTGAATAGCATATTTTCTCTATGGCAACCACCAATCTAAACTTGTTATCTTCCAAAAAGTCTATTTGCAACATATAACTTTCCTATTTGTTGATTTAATACCGGCTCTAATAATTAATAATATACAAACAGAGGAAAATGTATAGGCCTCATAAAATCTTATGTATTATATTAAAACACTTGTAATAGAGTTCATAAAAAGTATTGTCCTGGGGGAAAGTAAAATATCCACAATCCAGTGAAATTTGATAATAAAACTTGTATCTCGATCGTTCAACGTCAACGTAGATATCCTCAACTATGAAACTATATAATCATGCTCTGATGCTCATTGTCAAGCATTTTATGCGACGGTGATAGTTGGATGCAGTGGCGTATGCTGGAATATATTTCCGGGGGGGGGGGGGGGGGGCGGGGGGCAGACGCAGAAGAAGATAAATCCACAAACGAAATCTTCCCAGTGAAGCAACGGGGGCTGTGGCGATTTCTTTGTAAAAACATCTTTTTCGCATGGTTTAAGTGGTTAAGAAGAAGTGTAGGGGTGTTTTTTATTTTTTTTTAGGTAATCATTGAATTTATTACACTTATGGTATAAATTACATTTTATTAGCATTAAACTGGCATTGTAGTATAATTACTTCCTTCTATAAGTTACATTTACAAATTTGATGCAACAAATTTTGTGATTAATATTTGCCTAATCCTGCATATTTTGCAGATCAAAATTAAAGCTGGGATTTCGGGGAGGGGGGCTTCAGCCCCAGCCCTCCCTCCCCTTGGATACGCCACTGGTTGGATGGATACTCGCCTCCCCTGCCACCTTCATCTCCAGGTGTAGCGAGCCGGTCCCGGTGGTTCGGTTGGACATGAAGCTGAACTTCCTTGGATGGCGGGATCTCTTCCTGGAACATCGCAATCATGCCCGCTGTGACGTCGCGCGGGGACCCAACCAAACTACAGTTCGTCTCAAACCAACATCAACGCTGCTCAAATGCAAACTAAAAGGAAGTTGAAGACCAAGGATGTCAACCATCCCCTTTATTTTGCAAATCGTTACTCACATAGTAAGGACAGCTCCAAACCACATGGACCATCAACGCTTCCGAGGGCAACTAGAGAATCGTCCCAGATATACTTGGCCCAAGACTACCTTACAGATGCTTTCGTCAAAGGCGAGGCACTCATAGCCCACCAGCGAACCGCCCAAGACAACTCCGCGCAAATACCGATCGCTGATTGGCTACGAACCCGTCGCCTGTGACTAAGGCATGTGTAAGGTAGTCTTGGAACCACTAGGCTACCCAGGATAACCTTACACAGACTTTCATCACAGGCGAGATACTCGTAGCCAATCAGCGACCGTTATTTGCGCGTGCTTGTCTCGGGCGGTTCGCTGGTTGGCTAAGAGTGCCTCGCCTGTGACGAAAGCATATAAGGTAGTCTTGAGTTGTCTATAATAGTGTTCTTCTTCGCTATTGTCCAGCGAGTGACCCTAAGACATCCGTTGGCCGATGGCCACTTTTTATAAGCTGTGCTTTCTTTCCGGTGACAAGCTTGATGGTTACAACCTTGCGCAGTGAACGGGAAATAAGCCTCCCTTTGAGGAGTCCTCTTTACCGACGTAGATGTTAACTCTCATGCTGACGAATCAGTCGAGTACTTTTCTAGATCCTAACATTTACTTGAAACAGAGCCATGGGCTGGTAACCTGGGAGTTACGACAACAGCGGGCGTGACTAACGAGGCTTGTACACTCTACTAAGCGAAAGACTGCCTTTACGGGAAAGAAATTCCATTCATTTGTTGATATTTGTAGAAAAAGCGAGAGTTAAAGGGGCGGTAGATACGGCTCTGAGGTTGATGTGCGCTGCGTTGTGGCTAGTATATTAGGTAGGGGCATGCGGTACTCACTGGGACTGTATGTTATTGATTGAGTAACACAGACCGAACTCTGTCTCCAAGGGTAGAAAGTATTTGCAGCAATCTCCCATGTCTTTGTCGTTCCACTTGCAGGACACGAAGATATCACTGCACGGGCTGCGAAACTGGGGACAAAGTACAAGCTTTACTAAAATTAATGCATTAGCTGTTCTAACCCAAAGTCGTGGGACATGTTATTAGATTTTTTATTTGTTTTCATTATAGTTCATCAAAAGTTAAATCAAGCTGTTTTAATAAGATGGTAGGAAATATTTGTTTGATTTTTTAAATATTCCTATAGATATTTACAGTACTGCATAGGGGTTGGCAGAAAAGAGCACGCAAAGAGTGAAAGAGTGACAGCCCATTAGGGTTTGCATATACTGGCACATGCTAAATGTAATTAAAAACGAAAAATAGCAATGGACATTTTATTTCAAATTTTATATAATCAAAAGAATGATAATTAAATTGAAAATAGAAAATAGAAACTAGAAAACAAGAATTACAAAGTCTCTATGAATGATAATATGATTATATAATAAAAGACTGTTGCAAATGAAGTATAAGAGAAGAATGTATTACATTTTACAAGAAGTATAAAAAAAAAGATAAAGAAATACGAAAATTTACAAATCAACTTCATTAACGTTTACAAAATGCGCCGTTAAAGAAGCTAGAGTTCGTCTCAATTTAAAATACACGCCGGCAAAATGCGAACTAAAAGGAACTGTTTCTCATAGTTGGATACTGTTCCCTTCATTTGGCAAACCACTTCCCTTCTAACATGGTAAAGACAGCTCCAAATCACATGGGCCTTCTATGAATATTCAGGATTAGCCATTCTCATAATAAGTTTGTAAGAAAAGTAGTAAAATATGGGGGTTCATTTAGTGATAGTTATTTTCTTGGTCAAGAGATAATGGCCGACCTTTTGAAAAGGGACCGAATTCTGAGCCCCCGCACCCGCTGTTGTCATGCGGGTAGTTTTTGTTATTTGAATAGAAATCATTGGTGGTCACTTTTTTAAAAACTGTGTATCCTTCCTGGTGACAAGCTTGACGTTTACTACAATTGCACAGTGAGCGGGAAATAAGCCTCCCTTTGAGGAGTCCTCTTTACCGGCGTGTATCTTGGATAGAGACGAACTTTAGTTTACGTTAAGGTTTATTTCGTAAGCATAAGTCTAGTTACGAGGGGACTACGGTCTGTCTCTCTCTATCCAAGATACACGCCGGTAAAGAGGACTCCTCAAACGCCGGCTTATTTCCCGCTCAATGTGCAAGGTTGTAAACGTCAAGCTTGTCACCAGGAAGGATGCCCAGTTTTTAAAAAAGTGACCACCAATAATATCTATTCAAATAAGAAAAACAGCCACTTGACAATAGGAAGACGGGGGCTCAGGATTCTGTCCCTTTTCAAAGGGTCGACCATAATTATCTCTTGCTTCGACGGTCGATGTGGTCTGGAGCTGTCTTTACTATCCTAGAAGCTTAGTGGTTTGCCAAAATAAAGGGGATGATTGACAGCATTAGTCTCCAACAATAAGAAACAGTTCATTTTAGTTCTCATTTTGCCGGTGTGTATCTTGAATCGGGACAGAGAATAGTGTACCTGCTTTGCTATGCTAGACAGGTTTGACCTGGGACAAGCTACGTCTTGTTTATACTCGGCCTTGCCGGGCATGAAGCAGATGTTCTCGTAGGTTGTCGACCCTTCTTTGTAGAAGACCAGATCGCTGACCATCCTGACAACGTTGAAGTCGGTGTAGTTCAGTTGCGGCAACTCGCTGGAAACATAACAACATCAAATACTCGCTGTCAATTAGGGTTCGGT